>CAEGAE010023472.1:0-78730 GCA_903067095.1 Girardinus metallicus | reverse complement strand
TATATATATATATATATATATATATATATATATATATATTAGTGACAGTTTTAACAGATATGTAGAAAACATATTTTATAAAAGCTACATAAAGCACCTTAAAGTACATTGTCACTCTGCCCCGAACATAAAGTTTTAAGGTGCCTGCGTCCTCTCTTTCTATTCGTTTTTTCTTCCATGTTCTACATCTGTTTTGTTTCGTTGCTCTGCTGGTAATCTCCCTGGTATCTGACTGATGTAAGCCGGATGTAATACCTTTAATGACTGCATGTTGCTGATAAGATAGATCTTCTTGAGCTCTCTGGAAGCCTCATGTCAACCTCTCTAAAGCTGCTTTAACGTCTCCAGAGAAACATTGCAGAACGAGTTGGGCCTGTCTATTTTAATAAGAAGTAGAGCACACAGCAGTGCCGTGAGCACGTAAACGAGCGCATGTACTGTAACTTTGTCCTGTGCCTGTGTATATTTCTGGTACCAGAGGCTGATACGGTGCCACACTCCCTCTCCCTGCAGTTCTATCCTGTCTAAGTGGTAAAGACAAGGATGAGGACGGTCATTGCCTGTAAAGCAGCCCATCCCCAGGCAGGCAGGCAAGGCTCAGTCTGGTCCTTCATTATATTACCACGCCCGCCTGGCACTAGTTTGGAACTGGGTTGTTTCCATGACGACCAAGTATTTGATGGACAGGTCTGTGTGTGTGATGCCCAGTCTCCTGTGTGAGTTTGCAACCCTCTGCTGTCTGCTGAACAGGATGCTAAAGATTTGGCATGTTTGGATATCTACTCATTAATATATTTAGTGTGCACACAAGGCCCTTCTGTACACACACACACGCCCTGTGAGGCTTTCACTGTAGGGATTAAAGAATTTGGAAACAGCCAGCATTCGGCAAATCCACTTTTAGATACAAACGCCTACTCCATACTTTCTAGCAGCCAATCACAGAGCCAAAGACACAAAAGAATTTGAGTGTCCGATGCGTGAAATTTGGGTGTAGAGCCTTGTTCTTTTCTTTTTTCTTTTTTTTTTTTTTGCATTATCCTTAGACAAATAATGCTCTCGGATTCCAATGTAGAAATTTAATTAGTTGAAGGAGTCAAACACTGAACAGTGCTTAAAGTTTTTACCAATACCTGATTGTTAGAACATTCATTCTATTAAGAAACTGGAATCAATTGAAAATAACAAACAATAATAATAATAATTTTCTTGCATCCTATAATACACGGGCTGCAACTAAAATTTCAGTGAAAAGTATTGCAAATTTTATCAAGATATAGTGAAATTTTCTTTTCCCTTATAGATTTTTTGACTTTGTTGTGCAAATAGGGCAAATTAATGTAGCTGTGTTTTAAAAGGTGTGTCTGTTAGGATTTTGTGTTGTTTTGAGGTTTGTTTATTATTATTTATTCCTTAGTCTCTTTTATTAGATCAGTCTTGCTCTTTTACCTTAGTTCAGTCCTTCTAGTTTATGTCTTGTCTCTAGTTATTGTTTCTCTAATTACATTTCTTAGGTGGAGTTATTTCTTCGCGCAAAATTTTCATATCATGGTGGAGATCTCTCTAACGAATGTCTAATTAAATATGTGAAGGTTTAAGTAAATATCTGAGTTTGTTTGTACAGATTTTACCTTGTGTAGATATTTCATATTTCAAATTCATAATAATTACATTTGTACACCAAAATCCATCCTTCTTTCATTCAGTTTCATATACCAATTTGTTGCATAATCATCCTGCTCTGGAAAAAGAACGGAAAAAGAAAACCGAAAATATGTGACACATTCAAGCATATTGTGAACATAAGTAAAGTTTTCAGTGAACAACAGCTAAAATGACGAGTCACACATGACTGAGAATAAATGTACTTATAGCAGCAGTCGGTTTCTGACTTCTATCTGTAGTAAGATGTTTATATCATAACCTGACTGTGTAACCCACATATGACTTGAAGTTTTTTCTTTTATGAAGTGCCATGAATATATGAATAAGTAAAAAAATTCTGTTTATTTGTGTCTTCATATACTAGCGCACTGTATTTACGTAAAGCATAACATCTTATTCCTTTCATTCGTTATGCGTTACAAGAATTTTGAGCAGTCTTCTGACATAAGCAAATGTTCAGACACTGAGCAAAAAAGTGGAAATGAATTTAAATAGAATAAGATAATCATGACTGCACTTCAGTGTTTTAAAGATCCGGAAGATAAGCTGAAGAAAAAACCTCTTAATACATAAGTAACCTTTTCCACCATGCAGCAGAGAGAGGACATAAGTCAAAATATATTTAAATTTAGTATTGATCTGGTTTTCTATCATTTTAACTTGGTTACAACTCATTAAATGTGTTTGAGGGTTTCAGGGTTTGTAAGATTGTAAGATTAAGAATGGAGTCTGAGGTGGAAAGACTGGCATGATGAGTATTTATAAAAGGTAGTCATGTTTGGACATGTTCAAACTTGAACATGTCCAAGGGAAAGTAGAGCCTTTTGCAATACTTGATTAAGGAGTGGTGGCAATTGTTGCACCACTTCCTCCTCTTGACAAAGGACAGAGAGATTCTAAAAATATTCTGAGGGAAAAGATTAAATCACACTCTCTCTTTTTCTTTGTCTTGCAGAGGATGCATGTAAAGTTACCAAGACTGAAATTCACTCTGATCTAAGCTTTTTTGTTGCTATTTTCTAAGTGCCTGAATAAACATGCTTGGCAGTGAAAGCTAGCCTCTCTTTCTTTGGAGGATCCCTGGGTGAGTAGGATGAGATTTTTCATTTCTTCCCATATCCTCCATCTCAGGCAGCACAAAGGAAGAAACCTTAGTGATATGGCAGGTTTCCAATTCTTGTTTCTAAAGAAATGGTCATATTCTGGTTCTAAACTCACCCAGTTAATCGGGCCATACTGAGACTGAATGTTTAGCAATTTTTTCCCCAATATGTTGAAGTTTTTGGCACTTTCAGTAGAAAACTTATGCAATTAATATTCAAATCAACTGAAGATTTATTTGTTTTCCTCTGATACTCCACTTAATAAATCACAAATCGTCATTCAGTTGAATCAAATAAATTGGAACTTGGGAGTCTATTGATACATCCAGTTGTTGTTAGTTTGCCATGAGGAGGTTTTATTTGCACAGATACATTTTCAATATTTTATGAAATACATTCCAGCTAGTGCATACTCCTAAAATTATTTTAATATATGGATGCAGCTCTTCCAAAACAACTTGTATCCTCCCTGTATAGTGCATAACCATCAATATTAAGTTGATCATTATCAATTGTAATGTCCGAGTGTGAGAACACCTTGTTGGCATATCCTATTCTTATTGTAAATGTTGTCATGGGAATTCTGTACCTGAGGCACAGCCTGAGGCACACAGTCACATTAGTATGTCCTGTCCTCCTCTCATTCTAAGGCAAATCTGACTATATGATTGGCGAGACACTGATCTCGGCTTTTTGACCAATTTGTCATACTTTAGAATAACACAGCACAAAATTCCCCTCTACACCGGTCGACTGTCCCCAGGTGACTGACCATGTATGGGCTTTTATGGGGTTTATTTTTTATTTTTTTTAGTTTGTAGTTTCAGTAACATAACCATTGCAACCTTGTTGTCCGACCGTGACGTTTACCTTATTCTTACTGAGTTTCAAACAAGGACTGTGGGAGGGTTAAGGATGTGGTTGAACTATGTGTTTTTCTGCAAACCAGAATTAAAAGTTTTTAGCACACAAATGCAGGCAGGAGTTATGCAGGATTGTGTTAAAGTCCAGTTTAATAAAAGGAATAGTAAGAGCAGTCTAAAAATATACAAAAAAATGTAAGTAAGTCAACAGAGGAACACAGGTTCAACTTGATAACAACAGAAGAAAGAGTGAAGGGTGTGCAAAGAGTGAAGGGGTGGGATAGCAAAGAAAAGTGATTAATAAATGATGTACATATCAATTTAGTGAAGTGTGGGGACACATGAACAGATGCACTGAGGAAGAAAGATTAGAAATTACACCATGACTGCAAAGGAACTTGGGATAATATAACTGAACAAGACAAGCGCAGAAAAAATCAGGGGTAATCCCTAAACAGAACAGCAACACAATAATCTACTTAAATGTCAAAAAACCTCAAATAGTACAGAACTAAAAAGTGTAGTGACAAAACAGAATTAAAGTTCTACACATAATGTGTAATCAGATATTGGTTTTGTTTCTCACTTTCATAGATGTAACAATTTGACAAGGTCAACTTCGATATTGGCCCTTATTGTTTACGTTTTTACTGAAATGTAGGAATCGTACAACACTGGAATCTTCAGGTTTTTACTGAAAACATTGCAAAATAAATAAATACCAATGTATCACGTACCGTTAGAGTTTTTGTCTAACTTAACCAGCATCTCTTATTGATGACGGTCTCATCTGGACTTCTCCAGCAAAATATGCATACAGCTCTGGAAAAAATGAAGAGTCCCCTCCACTGAACCCCATTGAAAACCTCTGGGTTTTCCACCAAATATTGATTTCTGAACTCTTCCTGAGTTAAAAAAGTATTGTTGTTTCTAAATGAATATTAACTTGTTTTCTTTGCTTTATTTGAGGTCTGAAAGCCCTGCATCTTTTTCGCTATTTTGACCATTTCTCATCTTCTGCAAATAAATACCAAATTTTTGCTCGGAATTCCGGAAACATTTTGTCAGTAGTTCATAGAATAAAAGAACAATGTTCATTTTACTCAAACATTTACTTGTAAAAAGAGAAAAAAAAAAAAAACTAATCATTTTAAGTGGTGTCTTAATTTTATACTCACTGACCAATTACTTTATTAGATAGTGACTGGTTTTAACCTCTTTTGGCTTCAGATCCGCTTCAGTTTACTGTGGCAGCGCTTTAACTAGACTTTAGAAATGATCATTGGATATTTTTTTTTACTCACATTCACAAATCTCATTATCCTGTTGCCAATAGATCCATGTACTACATCCACCCAGAATCCAGCATTATTGTAATGCACAAGAAGTTAGTTTGGACTTATCTGTGCTTTGGGACGTTCTTTATTATCTTAGTAGAAGAAACCATCAGAAGATGGGTAGACTCTGATCATAAAGGGATGGTTGTGGTCAGTGTCAACACTCAGGTAGGCTATACCAATAAAACAGTGCTGGTATTAATGGAAAAAAAAAATCATCATTGCAGCTTCTTGACAAGCCTGAATCATTGATGCAAGGCAAGATGGAGCCATTAGTTCACATCGTTTAAATTCTGATCCCACGCTATATTTTATAGCAGATGGACCTAAATGTAGGCAGAACAAAGCAGCTAATGATGACAGTGGATTTTAGTGATGAAAAAACACATGAACGGGAACAGGAAGATATAGGAAGTTAAACTTGAATGAGTGTAGAGTGATTTTCAAACCAGGTTAGTCTAATCAGAGAAATGCAGAACAGCTGGAGGAGAGTGCAGAGCAGAGGAAAGATGACTAAGAAACACAGCAACACAGAGGGAGCTGATTTATAAAACAGAAAAAATTTAACACTAATCAAAATACAAAGTAAGAAACTAAACATAATCGAATTAACTGAGTATTGCAAGATCTAAACTACAATAGTAACACAGAGACAAGACCTATATATAGTAAGAAATAAATAACAATTGTGAAAATCTCTACACAATCCCAACACAAACACAAATCAGAGCGTTAGTGGGTCACCAGCTGCTGGCTGGCTTATTTGCAAGTTCAAGTTTGATTTGTATGTTCAGAGATTTTGCATACCTTGGTTGGACTGAGTGATTATTTGAGCTGCTGTCACCTTTCTCTCATCTTAAACCAGTTTAGTGTACTTTTCCAAACCATTCCCCCGTGAACCTGACAGATGGTTTTGAGTTAAAATCTGAAGAGATCAGAAGTTTCTGAAATGCTGACACACCCACCACCCGTTCCACATTCAAATCCGTCCAAAACCCCTTTCGTCCTCATTGTATTGTTCACTTTCAATATCAGCAAATCATCCTCATCACGTCTAGAGTTGCTGTGATCGACTTATTTACTATTTGTTTCAACAAGTAATTAATTTAGGCATACCTAATGAAATTGCCAGAGAGTTTCTGTCTCTATTCTGTGCATACAATACACATGATTCATTGTAAGTAGTGCTGAAGCATAAAACAAGGAGCTGTAAGCCTCTGTAATAAGGAAGCTGTCTAATCCATCAGAGGGCTTTGAGCAACGAGGATTTGCATGACAAAACAAATATTGTGAAACACCACTAAGATGATGTGAAGGACTGAATCGAACCGGCCCGGCCTGCTGCATAATTTAGCAGCACGACTTCATCTTGTTATGCTAAAGCACCCCAAGCGCAACAGGTAGGCAGCAGATATGTGCGGCGTGATTGCTTGTCAGTCGTAGTAATGTATAATTCATTTCTCATGTGGCTTTCTTGAGAGCAAGATGGTAATTATTTTACCATATGTGTTCGTCTCAGACTGACGCTTCACACTGACCCTGCCAGCGTTGCAGTCACAACATGTGTGCAAGAATATGACCCAGCGTACAAACGAACCCAACGTGTGACCACTTGGACTGCCGAAGCCACCATTGTTGCTTTATGAGTGTGTGGTTAGGAGCAGTGCTGTGCAATTTTACTGTAGCTCTGTTTGGGCTTTGAATACTTGTTTCCTTTTCTCCCAAATTGGCCAGACTCCCCATAAGTTATAATGAGGGGGAATTGGAAGCCAAACTACAGATTTGAAATGGTAATTAGTAAGACTCCCTGCTACTGAGAGAGACAGAGGGGCTGATTTAGCAGAGCAGAATTAAAGATTGGAGGATAGTACAGGACCCATTTAGATGACTGTGGTATATTTAGCTGTACTACCCAGAAACAGAAATGGAGCAAAGTCATATTTTAGAGGAAAGATCTACAATAACAGATTACAAGACTTGGGCTACTAGGTAAAGAAAGGACTGCTACGTTTCTACAGAATATTGCCCTGCTTTATTCTGGTCAGTTGGGATTGTTTGTGTCTATATTAAATTACGAAGTCAAAAAAAAAAAAAAAGCCACACCAAAGCGAATACAACCCTATTAAGATACATTCTTCTAATTTGCATGCCTGCTTTGTTTGCGGTAGAACAGCAAATACCCAGACAGAATGTGTGGGACAATAATATGCCTCAAAGGATGCCATTAAGTCCATGTGACAGTACATTTCTCCCCAGCTAATTGTCGCTTCCTTCTTCTTTTTTTTTTTTACTTTCACTCTAATTAGTAAAGTATGTAGGGCGCTTGGAGTTCATCTGCTCGACTCTGACTTGATAACTCTCTCATCTATTCTCCCTTCACTTCTTTGTATGCCGAGGCTGAGCAAACAGTATTTTCAGCTGTCTCAAGCGATTCACTAACAACATGCATTTAAGAGCATTGTAATGACTCATATCATATTCTAATTATTAATGTATGACTGAGTCTTCAGATAGTCTTTCTGCTTACTGAGACTCTGCAGGATGCTTTTAGATTTGTTTACCTGCCAGGAAGCATTTTTACTATGCATTCTGCTAACCCCTCACCTATTAAGTTATAATAGAGAAGAGCGAAAAATATTTATGCTTTTGTTGCTTTTAGCTCACATATATATTCTGGATATGTGCTTTTCGATAAAAGGGGGAAGCAAAGTTATGGTTTACTGTACTGCAGGTTTTACTCTACCAGATTTTACTTGAATCCATGTAATATTAATGAAGCCCTTTTGCCTCAGTATAAAGCATCTGAGCACCATTGACATCTTTATTAAGTTTGTATCGGTCTCTGAGTGGATGTTGGGACAATTGTTGAAATTATTTTAATTCCAGCAGTTCTGTAAAAAAAGTATTTGCCCCCTTGCATATTTTCTTTGGTTCTCGCTTTTTGTCGCTTGTAAGATCAAACAGAGGTTTGAGTAAATACAAAAGCTGTTTCCAAATGATGATTTCATTTAATAACCAAATTAGTTTGAGTTTAAGGTCACAAACTAATGGAGGGACTTTAGTATTTTTCCACTGAATAGAGTAAGTTGTCCTGCTCCTTCATCAGTTTTCATCCACATGGAACGCAAAGCATCCAAGGATTTTACTTTTCTCTCGTCAATAGGCAGGATTTTTTTCCCCTCCTAAACTCTTGGCAAATATCAGGACATTTCCTGGCAATCATGGAAATGTCCACACATGAGGTGTGTCTTTGCAGTTGTTTTCTCTCTTTTATGAGTGGTTTATGAACTTTAACCTTAATTCATTCAAGTGCTACGGTGTTTTAGATGCTGCTCCGGTTCACTGCTCCACGTTTTCTCCATTTATGTATCACAGCTCCCACTGTGGTTCACTGGAATCCCAGAGCCTTCGAAATTGCTCTGACTTTTTCCAGACGGGTTACTCATTGCTTCTTGAATTTCTTTCAAGTTGAAGCAAAAAAAAAAAAAATTGGTTTATCACAAATATTTTATGATTTAATAAAGGGGGTTGACTACTTTCCATTAATTAATGAGCTAATGATGAAAACATTGATGCAAATAGTTGACTTCATTTTGTCTCTTAGTTTTTCATTTAGATGAAACTTTGGGACTCCAAGTTTCATCTGTAAATGATGTTGCATCATATGAAACCTTCTTCTACTTACAAGTCAGAATCTTTGCAGGGTTTGCTGAGTGTTGTCAATGACCAGGCTACTTCATTTCTTTGAAGACTCTGGCAAACTTTGATGAACCGAAATTTTGGCAGAGAATCATCATATGACTCCAGTATATCTTATATGTACAGAATCTGGAGTATTTGTTGGATTTCAAGGCAGCTGACAAACCTCATTTGTTCCATCTAAGAATTCTCGTTTCATTTTGCATCAAGTTGATTTTTCCAAGTTGGTCGTCAGAGGAGAACACAGGATTAAACCCTTGCCTGAGTATGCCCTTTCTCCATCCAGTTAAGTAAACAACTTAACTGGCTGCCATGCTGACAGTCCTATCACAATGAAGCAATCAGCTGGTGCAAACCAACTAAAGTGGGGGAAAAAATGGTCACATGAACTGCTTGACTGGTTGCTTGGTCAGATACTTGCAATAGAAAATGAGTTTGATCACCCTCACTTAGCATTATTAAATCCTCCACCTCTCTGTTACTCTGCAGCAGAATATAACCAGACTCTAATACAAAGCGTTTGCACCATTGTCTTACAAGCGTTCCTCAGCCAGTTCCTCAAAGCTGATTGCTGAGAATTTATTAGCGTGTGCATTTCAAAGTCACAAAGTAAGTGCAGATAAAGAGATCTGCTGCTCTCTGTGCATTTGTATTTTTCACAGTTCCAAATGGAGCATTCAGGAGAAAGAAAAACCATAATAAACAAATAAAAGGCATGAATTTCAGCTGATTCTTCAGATTATCAAGAGTTTATGTGCAAAAACAATCGTTCTGTAATTACTTTGCATTCTTAATCCAGGTACTCTGTTCAATCTAAAATTGGACAAATAACTTTGGATAAGAGATGGGAAGATAAACATCAGTTTTGAAAATAAAGTATGAGCTAATCGGCACCTAAGTGATCTGATGAGAATTCAATCTAAATATAACCTACGAGGGTAGAGCTGATCCAGACATCTGTCAAAGATGATGCCTCAGCTTCTCCTTCCAATTATCTCATAATAATAAGTCTGAAAGCACCAGATTAAAGACCAGCTGTTGGTAAAAACTCTCTTTTTTTGTTGTTGTTTGTTTCATTATTTTCCTTTCAGTTTTAGTTAACTGCATAAAGAAATGGAATTTGCTTCATGTTTTTCCGTCATTACTTTCTGCTGAACTCCAGCGAAAGAGAAAGATTGCGGTGGGAGCGCATGGATTCTCCCACAGCTGCATGAAACAACTCCCAGCAGATTTCAGACATTAAACCAGAACAGCAGGAGGCTGAGTTGGTGAAGCTGTCTGTACAAAAACCTGCTTGAGATTCAGAAGAGCCAGAAGGAACGTTATTACAAATGGAATCAGCGACATAGTTTTTATTAAGTCTGCATGCCTGCTGCATTGTGCGAACATGAAGGGTGAACTTTTTGTCCAATGAGACCAGGCACCTATTTTTACTCCTTATAAATGGTACAGTCAAATATTTCAGATTTTCTTTTACCTTCTTTTAAAAGTTATTCTTTTTCTACAGCCTTATGTTTCTGATTGGCCTTTAGCTTTCCATATCTAGATCTGTAAAGAAAAAAAAAGTGCCAATGTGGAAACAGCCTCACGTCTGAACAAGTTGACCTTATACAAATGTTTCTTTGTATTCCTGTCACTAACCAACAAAAGCCATAAATACAGGAACTACTTTTGTTTTGCAAGCTGGTGAGATGTGTAAGTCTGTCTTCTAAGAAGTCGATTTTACTCTTTTTTTACAGAACTTCTTGCCCTTTCTCCCTGTGAGAGAAAAACAGAAGTTACAGACAACTCAGTTTAGCCAGTGATTGAGTTATTTTATTTCAGTTTTATATAATGCAGTACCACAGAATACTAAACGTCTTACTAAACAGTATGTTATCAATGTAAAGTATTTTTAAAGAGTGCCCAAGTTTGCAGCAACCCCCTGCATTCTTCATTTTCCCTCTCAGGATTGATTTCAGACTTGGCAGCATCTCACACTGTGAAGAGAGAAAATCCATCTCCAGTAGCACACCAACTCCCAGGCTGAAGGTTGGTGTTTTAGTTTAGTTTTTTTTTTTTCTACTTTTCATGTGAATTCCTGCTTCAGGCTCGCCAGAGGCAACCATTAATGACTGGACTGGGCGACTTTCTACGCACTCGGCCAAGTGCGAAGATGGCTTTGGAAAAAGTGATGCACCGGTCATTAATGATCTATTTAGGGCCTGACACTAGCTGGCGTCCCTTGGCATGATATCCTGGAAAGGTCACGGCTGTGTGAGAAAACTGTTTTAAAAGAATCACATGCTTGGCTGGACTGCTTTGGGTGCAGAGTGACCGAAACAAGAAAGACAGATTTGGCCATAGAGTATCAGGCGAATCAGAGAGAAAGAAAGAAAAGATGAGCGGCACTCATACCCAGATTCACTTTCATTATTTCAGTCAGCCGTTGCTCCCTCCTCACTGCAGGTGTTTATCTCACCGCTGTGGTTTTGGGGTGGTTAATTTAAAGGGTGTGTTTTATTTATGGGATTATTTACTCTGGAGATGAATGTGTTGAAGATCAAAACCTTTTCTTACATTATTTCCACTGCAAAAGTGAATGCGTCTGGAATGCAACAAAGAAATGGATTTCAGTGCATAACAAAAGCAGAAGAAGGTGTGAATGCACCTGCATGGAAGCAATAATGATGCCGCTGATAAACAGGGTTGCTGTTTTTCCTGCATATTATACAGGTACATCTCAATTAATCAGTGTATCATCAAAAAGTTAATTTATTTCTTGTTTTTTCAGTAAACCACTTAAAAAAGTGAGAGTGATGTACTAGAAATACTCATGTCATATCCAGTAACACATTTTATTATGAATAACAGCTCATGAAAACCTAAAATGAAGCATCTCTGGAAAAGTGTATTATTGCTATAGATCAATATTTTATTGCACTGGTCTATGTTAATATTATTGACTATATTCTCAAGCATAAGGAACTGTCCAGTCACTGATATATTCTACAAACAGGCTTTTAAGGTCTTTTCTAAGCATTTGACTGTTTACAAGATTCTCCATTCAAGCACATTGATGGAAAGTTTGCTGGAAGGAAAATTGTAAACCAACAAATGGTGCAATCATAGCTTTGAGATTATCATAAAGCAAAATCTGCTGAAGAGTTTGGGGGGTTTAGCAACTTGTGGACTGTATCTGAACTCAGATTTTCAAGACTCAACAGGAAAATAACGGGATATTTTCTACAAGAAGACAAGAGACACCAGAACCAACGATGCAGATGATCTGAAAGTAATTTTAAAGAGATGAGTTCTCTTTGCATTTCTGTGCTGAGCTCCTCATAACTCAGACATAATGCCAGAAGTGTCGTTGCTGAGCTAAAGAGAAGAAAGGAGAGGCACAGAATCCAAGGTCTTTTGAGCTCCACTGTGAAGTTTCCACAGTCAGTAATTTAAGCAGCCATGTCATCTGCTGGCACAGGTCCACTGGGTCCACTTATTGAGCCCAAAGTCAGCCGAGGCGTTTACTAGGAAATTGCTGGTAGATGACTCTGCTGACAAGTTCTGCTGACAAACTATCTGAGGATACTGATTTCATTTTTCAGCACGACCAGACATTTATCCAAAAGAACCAGTGCCCGTTGTAATAACTGCGGTATCAGTCTGCTTGACTGGTGAGTATCTTCCAGAAATCCAATAGAGACTCAATGGGGTGGTTTCAGGAGGAGGATGAGAGACACCAGAACCAATGATACAAATGAGCTAAAGGTCATTATTAAAACAACCTGGACCTGCTTAGCAACTGAGCCACAGACGGATCTGCTTCCTGCCCCGCTGCACAATCAGGCTTTCCAGCAGACATTTCTGAATAAAAATACTTTTGCTTTTGTCTTTCTTAATACAATTTTTTTTTTTTTTTATTAGAGTTGAAACTGAAATTGCTACGTTAATTAACTTTCTTCTGCTATTCTCATTTATTGAGATGACTGTATTTTCCGATGCAAATATCAATCTGACATTTATTTACAAAGATAAACATAAGAGAGCTGACAAATCCTCATCAGAGTAAAGTTTTTTCTCCTTTAGCAAAAAAAAGAAAAAACAAACATTGTCAAAAACAAGAGCAATCAACAACAAATGAAGCAGTGGCAGACTCCCTCAGGGCAGAAGTTGACTTAAAAAAAAAAGTTAAACATAGGGGTTAGCATTTACAAACAAATGTGCATTTTATTTTTTCATGCATACGTTTGAATTATATTGTAAAATTCTGTAAGAGCAGAAATGCAGACTGCTCTATGTTGGCTTTACACCCTGAATTTGAGCCTTGAGTAAAACATTATATGAGTGTTACATATGAAGTCACTTAAACACAGAGTAAACAGAGCTGAGCTGAAGTGCACTCAAGTGACTTCATAAAAAAAGGAACTAATACCGGTGCCCGTTACACTGAAACTGTTTCGAGCAAGTGTTACTGATGATTAGATCAAATGATAATTTGTATGTTTTTATTGGAAACAGGCGATGGTGCTGTGCATAACACTTTAAATTCTTGTTCTTTTGAAAATATCTGACTGAAATGTGTAGTACGTATTTGTCATAATGGATATGTTGGGTGTGACATCCAACTATTGATGAGGTTGTAGAAAGAAAACAAAAAAGTGGTCAGTTTTAGTCAAATATGCATTTAGGAGAATCTGTTGTGCTTTTCTAAACTTATGCTCTTAATGAGAAGATGAAAGGAGCTCAGAGAGGCAAAACCTAAAAGATTTCCTGCTGTAGTTGAAGCAAAAGCTGGTGACTCATGGGCCTGAATGTGCAGTAAGTGCCAGACTTTTCAGATTTTTATTTGTAAAGAATATTGAAAGCCATTTATTTGTTTTCTCATACTTTACAAACATGCATGACATAAAGTCTCCAAAAATAATAGTGGTTTGAGGCTCCGTTTCACACAACGTGTGAAACGGAGTGTGTTGTAAATATTTTTCAAGTCCCTGTATCTGAGGGCAGACCTCCATGAAGCTGTACAAAAAAGACAGAAATTCATCGATGTCATACGACAACAGGGAAAGATGTGATTTACATTAGTCTTTTTAGACGTATTTTTATTTGTCGCACTACAAGACTGTATTAAAACTTTATGAATTGTAGTGGAAATGAAGTTGTTTTGTTCTTTCATGTCAATTCAATATTTTCTGAAGGCACTTTACAAAAAATGTCAATTTAACCCAATCAAACATTCATCCCAGTTGATCAAATTGGTTTAAAAAGTTTTCACAGCATAGTTGGGCAGCCTTCACTCAGCCAGCTCAGCACAGAGCGACAGGAGACAAGAGATTGTGATGTGTCATTGTCTTCCCAAATATGCAGAGCATGCATGCAGCGACAGTGAAGAAAAAACTCCCCTTTAACATGAAGAAACCTCCAGCAGAACCTGGTTCCACGACTGACTTTGTGTTTGAGAAAACCGAGCAAACACACAAAAAAGAAGCAGTGATCCAGGCGTACTTTCTATGTTAAAGAAGTAAAAAGTTAATAGCAGGAAAAGGAGAATGTTACATTGCTGGCAGCAGTATCTCAGCTGATGCCTTCCTCCAGGAAGGTGTTACATCTAAACAGAGTGCCAGACCAGATGTACCAAGAGAAAAACACTGAGAGAAAACACAAAATTACCAGCTGAAATAAGAGCCAATAAGGCGAAATTGGAACGACTGGAGATCTCACCAGAGATAAAACCATTTTAAAAGACTAACCCTTTCTGTGGTTATGAAACAACCAGGCATTTTCATAAACTGCTTATAATTTGATCATCAGTGTCACATCAGACATGCCTCATGACTTGGATAGCATAAAAGTTCCCTGGGGGATTTCCACAGCTGACATGTACAAAAGACAAACAAACAAAACAAAACAAAACCACAGAGACCTAGATTCTCAGCTGTTATTTGTGTGTTGTTTAATACTGATAAAAAAACAAAACCCAAACTCTGTTGGGGACCTGATTGTTGCTGCTAAATGGAGTTCAGCCACATGAAAGAGCAGCGTGGCCGCTGCCCCTTACGCTCCCACTGATACGCCACAGAGAGAAAGCTGAATAAGCACTAAACTGGAAGAAAAACACGGCCTTAAGGTCCAGTTCATGTGCAGCACAACCCCAGTCAGCCACTAGAAAGCAGACATCTGCATTCTGCTGGTCTTTTATTCTGAAATGCAACATGTGCAATTTTCTGCTTTCAAATGGCCACATGTAAAAAAAATTTTTTTCAGCTATTTGGACAATCCTCCGCAGTATCATGTTCTCCATCTGCGAGAGAAAGAATGTTTATCATAACAGCAAATATGAGCTTCCTGTTCAGACAGGACACTGATCATCAGAACGTTTGCAGAGCTCAACATAAACGTCTGTTATCTGACGGCGTGTGTGTGCGTGTGTGTGTGTGTGTGCTGCATGCAGTTCTACCAGCCCTGGTTTGGCTTCCTTTTGGTGATAAAACCAATATATGTTGAATAACAGCTGTGGAGCAGTTAGGGTTGGGTAATACTTTAAGCTGGGTGCAGTTACAAGTTACTTACCTAAATCCAAACAAAAAGTGATTAAAAATTGACAAATTGCTTTTAGTTGCTTTTGAATCACTTTTCATTTTGGATCTGAGTTTACGGTCATTGGCACCGTAAACTGAAGTTGCTTCTAGGTTGTTAGAAATAGGAGCTGTTGGAAGGGAGCTGGATGCTGTGAAGGTTTTCATTTTAAAACGCTGTCCAAAAAAGTCCTATTTTTGTAATTTTTCACAAAGCCAGTCTGGAGTAGCTACTTTTATTTAGGAAATAATTACTAGGAAAATACTTACCTAGATAGATTTTATAAAACTTTATTGTCTACCACGGTGGAAATTTTCCCTCGGCTCTCCAACCGTAAAATGAAGTATATTCATACAATAAAAATGTCAACAATTTGTGAATAGAATAAAACACCATGGATGCTGTAAAGGTAAATGTTGTAATTTAGTTTAGCTTAGACTTCCACCTATTCATTCTCTACAAATAGGACGCCTCAGGCTTCTCTATGTAGTCATGCAATGGACAGACATCACACAACAAATGTAAAATGCAGTTCTTATGAAAATTACTTATTAAAGAAAAAAAAAGCAATCCAAAGCACCTTGAATCTATATGGAAACTTATTGCTAAGATGATTATTACAGTATAATCAGATGGTAAATGGATATCATTGCAAACGGATGTTTGATGTTTTCCTTATCAGATGTTTCAACCTCCATCATGATGGTTTCACATGAAGACAGACATCTGCACACCCAAATATACATTTCCCTTTTTAAAGCATTACTAAATCTGTTTCCTGTGTGACTTCCTGGCCGCCTGAAAGAACAACGGCCAGTCGCAAGGGTTACAAATCAGTGATCACGAGGCGAGTGAGAAGGTGGAGTACGGAGGGGGGATTTCTGAACAGATGGGGAAACAGAGAGTGGTAAACAGCCAGGGGTGGCAGGGCAGTGATGTATGGGCGAGTAAAACAAGCAAGTGCAAAAGGTCGACAGACGGAGATCTGAATGCGTAGCAGAGTCGTGACCTCTAGAGGTGGAGGAGGAGCGGAGTCAAAAGGAGCAATAAATAAACAAACAATAGAGGCTGCAGGGGGAAGGAGAGTTCCTAGAAGGTCTGTGTGCTTGCAAAGTGGAGGTGAGGAATGTTGTTTGGGGGCAACTATAATTTACATCCCTGTACAGAGATAAACAGCTTTGAAAAAGCTTGGTGATAAAAGTATGTTTTACTTGGATATGTGATAGGTAGATCCTAAGTAGCAAGGAATTGGGAAGTAGAAGGAAACAGGTTAATCTCATAGTAAAAGTCTAAGTGCTGTACAAATATCTGACATAAAAAATTGGTTACAGAGGTACTGAAAAGATTGGAAACTTGACTCTGGAAGAACACGGCATTTTGGGAAGAAATTGTGAAGGAATTGGTTAAGTTGCAAAACAATATTCCAAACTCTGAACATCGAGGAGATGTGTTTAGGTCATCATCCAAAAATGGAAATCATGACCATCCACTTAAATTGACAAATTAATAATCTAATTCCAGCTCGCAAAACAAAGGATCCATTTTGTTAAAAGCAAACCGTAGCACACGTTTGTTTTCTAACTGGGAGCTTATAAATGCAGTTTTTTCTTGGTATTAATAATTTTTCTTTGCATCATGCGTCAGGAAATCTTTGGTTTGTTCATGCTTTAGGCTTGAAGTGGGGGTTAGTATTCCACTTTCATCAGCATTGTAATTAAGAAGACACTTGATCTTTACTTGCAACATCACAGAAAGACAGAGCTTGCTCTTCAGCATTTGGAGGAAGCCCGGCTGATACATGTGGAGCCATCGGCAACAAGCAGTGACAACTATGATGGATGCAGTGAGACAAAAGTGACAGATGGAGAGAGAGAAAAAAGAAGAACACTTGATAACGTATCCCCATCTGCAGTGAAATAATGACAAATGGCTTCCATTTGGAAATGGCAACACGATTTCCCTTTGCGGGGATTCCTGTAGGTCCAAACCGCTGAGCTTGTCTTCATTTCTCCCATGAGCTTCGTCGTTTTCTCTGTTCCTCCTCTTCATTCTGTCTGACTTCAACGGTTAACATGTTAAAAGGATTAAACCCAGCGGTGTTAAATGATTCAGTAATGTGAGCAGGAGTGTTTCTCCCCAGCTTCTGTTGCTGCTAAGCTTTTTTAAAGCAGACCCTAAATATTTTAAAGTCTGTACCGCAGCTGGTAATGAAATTGTGCCCACAGACTTTTTGAGGAGACTGTTCAAATTTGGGGGACATAAAATAATTTTATGTGCGTTTTTTATGCATCGTGCAGCTTAGATGGCGGATTGATCCTAAAACAGATCCTCCTTGTCTTGCACCTTTAAATTGGCTTTTGCGTAATATTGACGAAGCAGTTGCTGGTTTTAATTATTATAAACATAACTTGTAAGCTTTTAAATTTAGTGTTAATATGTGACTTAGTTTTACCATTTTACAGTGGAAATTACCATAAAATCTTAAGAAAAAGGATTTTTTTTTCATTGTCCAATAAAACACTTCATTTCTCATGAGACACAAACAGATGGCAGTAAAAGAAAGCGACAGTGTTTCAACCACTAAAGAGTACCTACTGTTAAATGATCCTTTAATTTTGTGATATTTTTTAAAAGAAAGAAGAAAAGTAGGACTAGAAATAAATCTAGAGCCTTTTTATGTTATTTGAGACCTTTCGATCTCTAACATTGAGCTCAAAATGTTCTTTCTCTCGTCAGTAAACAGCTGTGCTGCTGCTGTGGGATTTTTCCTCATTTCTAGCACTCACAAGTTTCTTTGTTTTTCCTTATTGCCTGAATTTCAACAAAGAGAAATCTTGGGAAACATAGTTTTGCTGCAAAATGAGATAATATTCTTTCATTTCATGCCGCCTCACACAACTACAGTTTCTTACCCTTTATGTTTTGTCAGTACAGCTTGTCGGAAAGCATCTAAACAATGTAGCCACGTTTTTACCTGCTTTTTTCTGATTTGAAGTCATATAAACATAAGCTTTATTGCCTGGAGAGAATTTGCAGCCTGCAGCGTACATTTCCTGCACCGGTGTTTTCCCTTTGGTATCATATCCTGCTATTTCTCTATGCTTCAGCTTTGCTTTTTCTTTATTTGTTTTATTTAATCAAACGTCTGGCCAGTCACAGATTATCAGCACCTTGCAGCTGGTAATTTTCTCCATACAGGGATTCGGTGCCGTTTTCTATTACCTTTCTATGGATACAGTAAAAGGAGGAGAATGTAATTCATCTTGGCAAACATTAATTTTCTTGCTCTCTTTCCCATCAGCACCATGGTTTGTAGACTTAGCACCCATTTCTGATGCTGTCCTTGCTTGGATGGATTTCTGGCTGCGCTGCAAAGGAACCATAAGTCTGCGAGTGCAATCAGTAGGAGAGAAAGTGACAGAGAAGCACAATATCTTATCTGGTTTTCCTGAGGACTGTGGCGAGTGTCCTGCTCAAGGACTGGAGTTCCATTCTTTATCAGTAAGGTCAAAATATCCCACTGTTATGCAGCACACAAAGATAAATAAATTCACTGTCTGTAAAAAAGAAAAACAATTTATAATTTACAACTCAGATTGTGATTTTATCATAAGACCTTGGATTCTTGAAAAATAATGTCACATTAGTAAAATAGCTCATTGTGCATAACATTCAATTCACGTTCAGTTGACCACAGTATAACTAAGTATGAATAATTATGTAATCAATTCACACAGTAATGGTGTGGCCATGTAGTTAGCACTGTTGCCTTACAGGTTCAAATCCCTGAGCTTTTTGCTGCATACAATTGCAGGATTTCTTCAAGAATCACATAAATGCTTTATGCTTTAATACACCTTAGAAGTGACATGCATGTTTTTTTTCTTTTGTCTTTCGTGTGACGTCTTGGAAAGTTTGCATGGATAGAAAATGTGTTCTTTAACAAAAATGGAACAAATAAATAGTTATATATTACCTTCCAGCTTTGTAAAAGTGCATTATATATAAACATGGCTCCTTTTTAGCTGTTTTTTCACCTAAAGCTTTGACAAAGATTTCATGCATAAATTGTTGTGATCACACGTTGAGCTGGACTGTGAAATGCTCACTCCTCAGTTTTACAGGAAGTTAATGTGAGATGACAAAACCATGTTATGCATGTTCAGTGTGATCTGTGGAGGAGTTGGGATTTATTATTATTATTTTTTATATATAGAAAAACTGTGTTGGACTCCAGCCACGGAGTCCGACCCAGTTGGACAGAAGTACATGCAGCGAAAGAGTCTGGTATAAAAACGATTAATCCCAGATTAGTTTATTAGCACTTTTCCAGGAGGAAGAGAATGAGTTTTACTGTGTGAATAATTACTCTATTCTATATAACCTTTTAGCAATTATTTGTTACCAAGTGCTTATCAAGTTCTTTAAACAGAAAAACATTGAACATGTATGTGTTTGCAGGAAGAACGTGATGTTATGTCAGATTCTCACCCTGAGCGTATGGAAGCATAAACACCATAGGAACATCTAGCTAGCACACCATTTCCAAAGGTGATAGGTTCAGTGTTACAGAAACAAGAGTGTTTTGAAGCAATATGTGTTTAATAACTCCAGAACAAAAGCAAGATACCTTCTGAAGATGCTAACGATTGTCTTTATCTACAGTAAAACCAACAAGAACTGAAAAATCCCTCAGACAGGAAGAAGCTTGAATGCACCATATTAAGTTTATTTGATAGGGACAGACACATTGACATGGACAAACCGAACAAAACAGCAGTCCCATGTTTGCATCATAGTGCAATAGCAACAGCTAATTCGCAGCACTTGTCCGTAGATGGGATAAAAACAAATAACAGAGAACCTTTATTTTGGATACATTTTCTACGGTGTTAAGAAAGTAAAATGATCTTTGTTAGGAAAAATGATGAAGCTTGCAAACGCATTTCAGCTGTGAAGTACGAGGGCGGGACCATCATGCTGTGTGGATGTTTAGCTACAGGAGGGACTGGTGGACTTCACAAAATGGATGGAGTCACAGAGAAAGAACATTTTGTGGCACTATTGAAAAAGCATTTTCATACATGAGACAGGAAGTTGAAGCTTGGGCACTAAATGACAACAAAGTCAATATTTTTGAAGAGAGCATCAGAAGGAACTAATGTCAGCCACAAAGAAAATCTTTGGTAAAGCTCAAAGGAGATGTGTGTGGTCACCAAAACAAAGATATCAAATAAGTTGAAACATAATAATTCATTTTTTTTTGTAGCAAAACTTAGTGATTGAGTTTGAACATACTGTTGGTAAATACAGACAGAAAAAGCAATGAATATTTTCTCCTGCTGGAGAGCGAGAATTTACTGAATATGAGATCAAATGCAAAGTTTGTTCCTATGGAAACGCACGCATTGACTTCTGTTCTGTCCCCGTTCATCAAAAATTGACCTTGATCAACAAAGTAAGGAGTGTTAGAGACTAACTGTTCCCTTAATGCAGTAAATGAACAATTTTATGCCATAAAGGTTTTATTAGAGCATATAAATAAGAAGTATGTCAGCTTTATTAAAACCTGTTGTTATCTCAGCCACATGGACAAAGTCACTGATAATAAAATCTACTGCCAATTAACGTAAATAAGCTGCAATATGTCAAATAATCAAATGTTCAGAGCGATATCTCTAAGCGAGGGAGTGCATGTTACAAATTTAACAATAGATTCTGAAAAAAAAGAGAAGCTGAGTCTTGTTTTTAGATCTATTATCCCACCAAGGTCACTGAAGCTGTTGGAGAAAGAGGACACCAGGAAGACAACACTCCTCACCAGGATAAGAGGTTGTAATCACGGAGAGCAGAGCTATAATCAAGCACAGGGCCTCTGGCACAAAACAGACAAAGCATGGCAAGAGAGAAAAAAAAATGTAATCATAGCAAGGAAGGAAGGAAAATGATAATATATCTGAAGCAAAACCTTTAATCACTCAGGGGGGACAGAGACGAAGGGAGAAGGAACCGGGCGACAAAAGTAGATGGAGTGGGAGAGGTGAACAGACAGCAGAGACAGAAGGTAGGCTGGAGTAGACAGAGGGGTGAAGTTGGTATTTTTAACACGTTCTAATCAAAGCCAGCACATCAAAAGTGGCCCGCTGTGAAAACGCCCTCTCAGTTAATCAGCAGGAAGAAAGGACGAGGAAAAGAAAAAGTGAACAGGACTGTGGCAGACCCGACCTTTTTAAAAAAAAAAAAAAAAAAAAAAAATATATATATATATATATATACACACATACATACGTATACATAAACGGTTATTTTGTGCACTGCATTGTGTTTTATCTGTCACGGTTGTCATATAGGAGGCTGGAAATCCTCCCAGTTAAATGAGTAATATGACTTATTATACATAAATGCCATATTGGAGGAGGCCAGTATTCACATGTGCAAAATGAATGAACTTGTTTTGTTTTTTGAGAGCCATAATTTCTCTGCTAGTTGGAAGATACGGTAAAAACTGAGCTTCTGAAAACAAGTGAGATGAAGCTTTTCTGCTGGTGGGACTTTGCTGGATTTGCTGAAAATGAGAAAGTTATAAAGTCTTCCTGGCGCTCCGATTTTGTTTTGGGGATATTATAATAACATTGTAAGTCAGAAAATGATGAACGGACTTATTAACGCAAAGAGGTTTTCTCTTAAGAGACAAAATACTTCACTGTTATTGTATTTGCTCATCTGTTAGTAAAATATTCCAGAGGGGAAACCGCTTCAAGCTTGAATTGCTTCTTTTTCATTGTAAGTCGATCACCAGAAGCTTGCTAATTAAATTGAACCTTAAATCTGATATATGTGTGGTTGGGAATGTTTTAGAGGTAGCTGCTGCTGAACAAGCAGAGGATTTATTTACTGAAGAAGAGGAGAGAGCTCGTTATGTTTATTCTCCAAGTTCTCGTCTGTTTCTCAGGTTAGTGCTCATTAACGTGATTAATTTTTGCTCTCCAGCTCGTGCTTTTGCAGACATAGATCTCTCATCCACTGCTGGTGTGAATAAAAATCTCTGCTTGCTGTTCAGGCCAGGAGAGGGTACTGTTCTTCAGCTTTTGGCCTCTGTCTCAGAAACAGTTCAAAGAAAACTGATTTATTCAATCTGTGACATTTTTACAATTTTTTATTCAGATGGAATGATTATAACACAATAGATATGATTTTTAAACACAATTGTTGTGGATTTCCTCGAATCCAAACAGGTTCAAAGTTGTACAAACACAGTCAAATAGATAAATACACTGTGTGCACAACTATTTTGCTATATCATACATTTGTGCATATTTCCCAACTTTAAACTGTATAAAGCTTAATACTTATGGGATATAAGCATTTAGGAAGCTGTGTATTTGTTTAATGAGGGATGAGGAGTTCCAGTTTAACACCCATTAGGGCAGCTTCTTTATTATAAAATTAGCCACAAATTTGATTTATTAGACTCTGAAAAGCCAAAAATGGCAAGATCTTCTCAAGAAAGATGCACGTTTAAAATGTCCAATTTACATGTTTTGCTGCAAATTGTTAATGGAGTCAAACTACCAGAAATCCTGGACCGGTAACGGGGAAAAAACTTCAGCAAAGTGGAGGTTGGAAGCTGGTATGGGCTAGTGTTATTAAATGTGAGCTTGCTAACCTTTTGGGGTTGAAGACAGTTACGCAAACCTATTACTATTTTTTTCAATAGACACGTTCACATATTTACTTGAAGAGATGATGCCTGAAAAAAACCTACATCTTTCCGGAGGTTCATAGAAATCATAAACAGAAAAAGAAGGGTGGCCAAATTGATTATAGATTTTTGATTTTGACCATTCCAAAATATGTATTGGTGCATTTTGAGTCTTTTTCAATATCTTTTAACAGATAAAAACAAAAAATAGGGGTTAGAAAATGTTCTTATAATTAGTTGAATATTGGTGTAATTCTGCACTGAAAGTCAATCAATAATTAGGCACACTTATTGTTCTGAGAAAGGCATAATCTCACATTTACTTTCCGAAATATTCAGGTCAAAGGATTATAAACATTTTTGATTGAATGCAGCTGTTAAATTATAAAATGACTCCAGTAAATACAACTGGGCCAATAATTGTGCACACAGTGTACAGCTGCATCTATTGGCTGGATGTTTGTTCTCCCTCACCTGGATTTACCCCAGTTTTGGTCTGGGTTTGAATTTATACTCAATGCTGGTTTTTATTTTTTTATTTTTTGTAATTTAACGCAAATTGAAAGTGAAATAACCACTCAACTATCCCAAATTAGTTGATAGTTGAGTTTGCGTGGGTTCTGTCCGATTTCCTCTAACAGTCCAAAAACCAAAACTAGTTGGTTAATTGAATACTCTGAGTTGTGTGTCGGGTGAGTAGCTTCATTTCCATTTTCCTTATAAATGTGCAAATTGGAATGACAAAAATAAATTTGCTTAACGGAAACACGTCAATAAAAAAAGAAGTTTTTCAATAAAACATTTTTGTTGTAGGATGAGGTGGTTTTTTGGAGAAATCAAAATTTGTGTGTTTGGCAAAAACTATGACGGAAGCACATTTTTTGCATCACTTGCGTTATGTGATCAACATCTGGATATTACTACTGGCGGAAAACCTGAAGAAGATGACAGGAAGTGTTTGGAGTATGATGGAGCGCCATTTTTTTAAATGGCTTGCATGAACAGACATATTGATGACGTGATTTTATTGCGTTTCTTGTTTAATCTAAACACAGCGATTGTGTATTTGTATTTTTTCGACTTTGTCAGAATATCATCTAAGTTTTTCACACATTTGTAATGGAAACGCAGCTAAAATGTGTATGTGTATCTCTCTGTAGCTGTGTTTCCATTGACTATATAAATGCGCAAACGGCAATTACAAAAATTCATTTGCTTAATTTAAACACGCCATTAATCCAGTGGAAACAAATTTTTCGATAAATAGTTTTTGCGCTAAGATCAGGTGGTTTTTTTGGTTGTATCAAAATTAGTTTTCTATATCAGAAAACTGTGATGGAAACACCAGATGTTACTGCTGGTGGAAACAACAAAGAAGGCAACAGGAAGTGGTAGGAAAATTATGACCCGGCTTGTTTTCTACTGATTCATTACATTTCTTATTTAATGGAAAAACCGTAATTGCAAAATTTAGGTTTTTTGACAGCTTTTTTTTTTTCCTTTTGCACATTTGTAAGGGAAACAACTTGAAGGATCTTTCTTCCAGTACAGCAACGATTTGGTTCAGTATCTGCAGTAGAGACTGCCAGAACAAGCATTAACACATGTCCGTTTTGGGAAGTTCTGGACACTTGCAATTATTGCTGAAAATCAAAGTCAAAGGTGTTGCAGAAACTCTTTAAAGTGGGTACGTTTTCTTTGGGCCTGGGTCTGGTATTGCAGTTTCACACACTATAAAACCACTGGGAGCTGCAGCAGAAATAGAGCAGGGTCTTATAAATCCATAGGTCACCTCTGCAGGCCTGACAGCTTCGTTATGGTTCTACACCATGAATATGCTAATGCAGTTTTTAATCTGCTTTAATGTGACACATCATAAAGCCATAGTGGGGCTTGTTTTCTTTGTGAGGGTGAGGTGACGGATTGGGTTTATTTTTTCTTACCTGCATGCTAGTTTAGTTGCATAATCCACCTAAATATGTTTGGATTTTGTAGCTGTCGATGCTAAATCAAATCTTTTAATGGCTAAACGTGGTCAGTGTGCGTGTGTGAGCATGTGTGGGTGTGTGCACGCCTGCCATTAGTATTTCAGCTTGTAATCACTCAGAGGAAGAGAGCTCACTGTGATCAGGATAAGTGACCTGTGTTGCTCCGGGAGGATTCAACAGACAGCCCAATTCAATTAATCGGAACCTCATCCCCATCTAATTGTGCCAATAATGCAGCAGCTGCGAACGGATTGGAGGCAGGACTGACGTGCTGATATCCGTCACCTCAGCGACGGCGAGAGGCGTTTAAATATTCATGGCTGTCAGTCAGTTCATGCGGAGCGGCCCGTCTCTGTCCTCCTCCCTCTTCAATCTATTTGCATTCATTGTAGCCAGCTGACAGAAAAAAGCAATCATTCTGTAGATTTCCACAGCAAACATCTATTTTCTCCAGCATTGTTTAGTATCAGCTCATCTTTGAGATGAACCTTTCACCTCCCTGATTCGCTCAGATGATTGTCGCCAACACGTAGCAGCACCTGTGACCTGCCTGCTGGTTCCTGTATCTCCTACACCTCTGGGCTCAATCCACATATCGGATTATCACTCTTACATATTTTTCTCATCTCCCTTCTCCATCTAATCTCTGTCGTTCCATCCTATCTTCCTCTCTGGCTTTTGCCCTTTTCCCTGTCATCCCTCTCTCTATCTCATCTCTCTATGTTTGCCCCCTGCTCCATTGCTCATAGTTGTATTCTCCTTGCGTCCCTCAGTCTCGAATGACTGATAGGAAACCTCGCAGCCCTTTTTCTGAATTGTTTTCTGTGAGTGATGGCCATCAGAAAAATGGAGGAAAGATTTCTGAACTAAAGAGTGGAGGTTTTGCTTCAGGGAGAAGATGAAACGCCTTTGTTGTGTCTCAGAAATGTCACTCTGGATATTGGTGTTAAGTGTGACCCTGCTGGGTCCTGCAGCTTTCACTTCACTGAACTTTGCCACATTATCATCAACCCAAAATAATAGATACCAAGATGAGATGCATTGGGTGGATGTGGAAAATTTTACAGCTGTAGGTCAAAATGTTATTTTAAGGCTTAAACATACACAGTTTTTAACTGTTAAAACCTACACTTGTTTTTTTTTCCTTTCTTAAATTATTATTCTGGAATTGTAACTATTGCTTTTATGTCTCCTGTGTCCTTGCAGGAGTGGGTGAAAGATTTTCAGGTGTGTTTTGTGCAAGAAAAATGCTGTAGTTCTACTTAGTCAAGAGGATAAAGATGCTGAAAATCTGAGTTTCTCTTCCTGTAATCAAATCTCATTACTTAGAAATAATATTATGTTGCGCAAAAATGTTAACAAAAAAAAAACAACCATGGTTTAAATATTCTAAACATGATCTCAAAACAAAAACTGTTGCATCTCCAGGTCTATACTTTGACTAAGTTTGGTTGTTGTCCAGTTTTTGAACCAGATTGGGCCAATCTTTGTCTGTTGGATAAACATCTCACATTTGAACGTGAAATACTTTGGTGTTCATGGAATTTCCTTGTTACATCATGCAGAAGCAGAAAGGTTGCAGAGTTTTACACACGTTTCTTCCTGGCTCAGGAGGTAGAAGTTCGTTCTGTAACCGGTGGGTTGCTGGTTCAAACCTTCATCGTTTTTAAGGATTAGCTTTAAATAAGTTTAGAACTTGGATTCAGTGTTACAACTAAAATGTAACGCTGAATATATTTAACAATGTACAATGAACAAAAGATAAAAAAATTAGATTGTGTCCAAATTTTGCATGGCATTAGCACAACTACAAATATGCAAACCCTGACAGAGAACTAATGCCACCCAAATAAAGTTTTCAGCTAAGTTTATGCAACTAGCTCTTTAAGTTGGGTGGATCTTTATTTTCTGCATGTTCCAAAAATCCAGATTTTTATTCTGTATCTTTGTTCTTTTATCAGAAGTTTTAAAATTAATAAACATAGTAAACACTTTACTTACCTTTCTGTCAAATTACTTATATTCTGTCCAGAGGCAAAGTTAGCCCTGGAAGGTGGCCAACTAATATGACGTGCAGTAAAGTGTTTATTGTTTTTTCTAGAATGGCAGTAAAATAATGTAAAATAAAGCAGAAAGAAGGATTGAAATCTTGTTATGGAAGTTGATGTGTAAAAATAAGGTATGCGTAGGTAAGGAGTTATTCCTTAATGAAATACTGAACATACTTTTTAACATTTTCAGGAAGTCAGGAAAGTTTGTTTAAATTTTCTGACCTGTGTGTCCTGCAGCTCACTGATTGCTCTTTGTTCATTTGTGCTGTAGGGGGAGTGAGAGGGCTGACAGGGATGGCTTTCTGCCATCCTCTCTTCCTCCGCCCCCTTCTCTCTCTCCCTCTCACATTAATCTGAGGTGACAGAGTTTCATGTACCATTGCCATGCACCAGTGCGCTGTCCCCAGGTCATGTGTCAGGGCCTCTCTCATCCAAATGAGTTATGCAAGAAAAACTGATGTGCCGGGGGAAATAAGTCTTATTCTCTTTAGACTTTTTCAAAGAAATGGTGAAAATCTATTAACCACCAAGACATGTAACAGAAAGAACTTTACTATAACACCGATGCATTTTTAATCTGTGGCCTGGATTAGGATAGACAGACAGACAGATAATGTTCAACTCTTACATACAATGAATCTGCATTATTGCTAAGCCTTTAAACGTTTTTTTGACGATGTCATGACTTTGTAAGCTTCTGATAGGTTGATTAACAACATCTGAGTTTAATTTAGACCTAGGTCTGTCACAATAAATTATGCCGGACAATAAATTGTCCCCGAAACTATTGCAATAAACGCTAATGTTGTTGTTTTAAGGCCATTTTCAAATAATATATTAATATTAGCATATTAATGTAAACTCGCTGACTGATAAACTTTAATTTTGTACAGAACACTCCACACTGCAACTGGGAGATATTTTAAATATGCAAAATAAAACACAACAACCAAAACTAATAAATAAAATGTAAATAAAAACCACACACAGCTGAAACCATAAATAAAATGGATAATGGAGTCTCTTTAAATAAAATTGCTTTTTAAAAACATTAACCACCAGAAAGGAAATTATTGAGCTCATTTTAGTTTACCATGCCATTAATTGCTTAATTTATTATTGCGACAGGGTTTTTCAAGCATACCTGTCAAGGTAACACCTCTAAGGATATGTTCACACAACCAAATCAAATTTTTTGGTCCATACATGACCCATGTAGGACTTTTTCAGAACAGTCCAATTCCAATCTTTTCACGCCCCAAAATATCTGATTTGAGTCACTTCCACATGCGGTACTAAGTCGTATACATATCAGATTGTTTTCAAAGGGTCTACAGTCAGAACAGTGATTTCAGACGACTGTTGGCAAATGTGCTCAGTCTGATTGAATTTTGTCAAATGAGAAAAAAAAAAGCTCACGTGTCTTTTTATACAGTACATGTACATTTCTGGTTTCAACTGTATTTATGCACAGAATTTGAAAGTGTGTAGGTAGTCAGAAAAAAGAAGGCAAGCGTGGGAGGTGGCCAAAGAGTCTGCAGACACAGAGCAGATCACAGCAGCGTAGGACGGACACGGCAGCAGCCTGTCAGTTTGTTCTAATTTCTTTAGCTGAATTTGTGAAAAAATATAACACATTTTAACTGAGAAAATTGGATTTTAGTATCGTCAAGGTGATCCCCAAAGAGATATTAGCTGAAAATCTGGCATACAGTTAAAGATCAAATGAAGGATGGTGCATCTCTAAGGTTTTTCTCGGGTCTTTGCTAGATTTATTGACTCATTATTGAGGTTACAAAATTCAGTTAGTATTAATCTGCTAGAGACTGATTAGTTTTTAGAATGAACAATTCTTTTTTGTCCACAACCTTTCAGATTCTAGAAGTTGACACTGCACCATATGATGCCGTAATCAGGTGCAAGAATTAATAGTCAATAGTTGGGCAAAAAATAAGCCAAGGAACTAAAGAGTCTGAACACATTTGAATCCTTAAAGTAACTTTATTAAAGAGTTAAGGTTATTCAATATTTTTTGCAGATAATTGTAAATAAATATCACTGTCTTTTATTTTAATTGGAACATGTACTCTAGATTAAAAACATAAAAGCCAGTCTGTGAATAAGTCGCATCACCCAATGGCTCTGAGGAATGGAGGTAGTTATGTTTGCTCATGAACCATGGAGAACACAATCAAGTGGCTGCTGTGTGGGAGTTTGAGGGATTAATTATGTGATAAAATGCAGGTGGGCACCAACTTGAACAGAAGAAAAGGAAAAAAGGTTGATTCTTTTAGTTAGATTGCTGACCTGAACCTTTGGACTCGTGTTAACCAGAAAGTCTTGGTATTTGAGCAGCTATTATATGCCATTTAAATAAAAATTGCCAGTCACATGAAAAACAAAACAATTTTATAAAGGTCATCCTGTACATACAAAGAGTTTAAATGACTTTTATCTGAGGGTTTTGATTAACTTTTTTCCATACGATGAGTGTACAGTTTTCTTTTACCTCCCGGGCAACAAGAAAAAAAAAGGAATTCTGGGCTTAATTTGTCTCCTGCCAGCTTCCCTAAAACAAGTACTAGATCTCTATGACCTTAAAAGCAATCCTCTTCCATTTATCACTTTTATTACAAAAAATTGCACTTGGCCAGGGCTCTCTCTGTTCGAAGTGTAGGGCTTTCGGCAGCCTAGACCATACTGATGCACTCATAACATTTACAAGCTTAAGCGTTGCAAAATCTGCTGTATTTTTTGTGATCCTTTTGTTTAAAAATGTCTGATTTAATCCCTCTTCATAAGTCACATTGTTAAATTATATTACAAGATGCCTTTTTTTAACAGCTTTCTTTGGTGCTTTGAAAGAACATTTAACACTTTAGTAGTGGAAAACTTTTCTGCTATCCCACCACAGTGCTTTCTTCACTGATATCATGGTTACACTGGGAAGCTTTCCTGACCTTGTCGCTTATAAATATTGGATCTTTCTGTACCTCCACTATCAGTTTCAGCCTTTATGTGGAGATTAATGCAGGTGATAGTTTTTGACATCTTGTTTGTGACCGAGTGTGACATCTTGTATAGACACCTATTTTTTTTTTTTGTTTGTTGTTTTAAAGTTCACTTTCTCCTGATCACTTTAGGTTGGTTTGTAAAATTATGTTATCAAAACTATAATCTGCTATTTCCTTTTTTTTTTTCCTTTTGCTTTCTCACCATCTCGCTTCGGATTTGCAGGGCGTACTGATTTTTATGTGCATGGAATATGACCATTTTGTGATGTTTATGGTACTGATAAGAAAGTTCATATTAACAACAGATTTAATTTTAGTTGTCGTCTTTAGATAAATGGAATTTAGTTTGGTAATCATTTTACGTTTAGTCTAGTTTCACTAATTCTTACCACATTTTAATGAACTAAATTTATTGTTCATTTATTTAAAATATAGTCATAGATTTATGCATTTTAAGCCCCTCAACTTTTTCACATATTTGCATTAGTCCTAAAGTTCAAGGTGCTGTGGTTCTGGAAAATCTGGGTTATATTTTGGTCTGGTTATATTTTGGCTGCTTTGCATTTGTTTGTTTGCATATTTCACTCATCCACAAACTACACAACTGATGTACTGATGGTCACAGTCCAATCCTGAATTTTCAAGGTCAGACTTCAGTTAATTTTATAAAAAAAAAATCTATTTCATTAGCTGCTGTAGTGGGCATGTCTTCTGTTCTATGTAATGACCTTGCCAAACAGGTTTTTAAAAAGTCCAGGATTTGAATCTGGAACATTATAGTTGTGCAGTGCGATTCTTTTGGATGCAGCCAGAGCAGCAACCTTACATGTTGCTCAGGGCAACTACTGCATGGTGTGCATTAGACCAGCAAGGCCAGCCCAGCTTCTCTTGCTTGCCAGATACACAGAAAAGACATGTTGACATTGATGCCACACATGACACCATGACCTTCAAATGAGGGTTTCTGTGCCTGCTCAAAGCAGTCAAAGCACTCGATCATGCGAAATACGGAACTGGGTATGTTTTTAATATGCATTTCCAAGACCATGTCACCACACTTTAAGTTCTGGCTGGCTTTCAACATTCTGAAATTGTCTTAATCAGCTAGCAAGGAGCTATAAAGAATCCTAATAACAGTCTGGAGAGCAAACATTGAGGTAAGACAGACAGAACTTAGTGCAAAGGCAAAGTTGTTCTCTATTTTTGTGCAGAAACACAACCAACTTTTTGTTCTTCTCAGTCTGTGTCTGTACTCATCTGCTTTGTGTTTGATTACTGCCCTGTTAAGGAATAATGGATTGCACAGTTTTCCCAAATTGCACACTCATACACACAGGCTCCCCTGACTGTCTTTATTTCTCACACAAACTTTCTTGCCCTTTCGCTCAACCTCAACCTGCCAAACTGAACAATTACACCCTCCTTACTTTACCTAAATGACTCGTCTGTGCCTCACTTTTTCAGCTCCACCATTCCTCTATCTGACTTGTTCTTGAAGTCGAGCAGATGTGTAGTTTTTTTGTTTCACGGCCATTTTACCCTGCCCATCCAAAGAAAAAGTTGTTACATTTTCTTTCATTTTGGCACAAGTGACAATCTCACTCGGAATAGGCTCACACTCGGAGGGAAGAATAAATTCAGTGAAATAACCTGCGGTATATTGAGGAAGTCAGCGAACATTATTCTTTGAGTGTATAATCCTGCTGAACCTAGACTAGACTAACTTTACCAACTGTAGATCATATCATTGTCCCCACAGCTTGCATTCTACAAGCTACTTACCCTGATACTCCCTAAACTCTGGAACAGGGTAAATAGACTCATTGGCCCACATGGCCACATTCCATTCAACACTCTTGCTTCTTAGCAAAGTTGTGCCCTTTTCTGATTGACTTGACTGATACGTGGTTTTCCCTTTTGCTCTCAATGTTTTCTTCTGACTTAACAGATGGATTTATGAGATTTAATCACAAACTGGTGGACTGCTTTCATCCATCCATGATCTTCTGCTTAACCCAGGATTGGGTCGTGGAGGCAGCAGTCTAAGCAAAGAGGCCCTGTGAAAACTGGAGATCACACTCTGATGAAGCCAACAGAGCTTTGTTCAATAATTCGATGATTTCTAAAGGCAGTTGGTTTGGCACGCTATTTAGATTTTTATTTATTATATTTTTAAAATGACACATTTTCCTTTCACGTTAGTACCACACGGTGCTTTGTATTGATCTGTTGCACAAAACGGCAATAAACTTCATTGAAGTTTCTGGTTGTAATGTAACAAATGTGAAAAGTTCTAGGAATGTAAATACACAGCGTGTGGTTTGTTTCACCAAATAAGATCTAATGGACAACGGAGCTTCTGAGCGGTACCACACAGAGCGCAAACCTTATTTGAGCAAATCGAACACTGATTTGAAAAGCACATTTAAATATGCATGAAAGATGTTAGTGCACCAGCTGAAGTGGTTTAGAGGTGGTGGTTGTATTCCTTCCAGTTTCCTGCACCTGTCAAGGCATGCCCAGAGCTGGAGTTGTGTCTCTTATCCAGGTGCAGAGTTTGCCACATCTGACCAATTAAATCCTGCCACATGCAGAGAAAAAAAAACAAAACAGCCCCCAGATGTTTTCCCTCAGCTGGATGTCTTGGTGGGATGCTGAAGTGACAGGGAACCTTAGAATGTTATTCTGGGTGTTTCTGCGGTTCAAGTTGTCAGTGATGAATTGTGTAACCCAGCAGAAGCAGAGAGAATTAACAGAATGATCATATTCATAACTCCTTTGAGTGGGGTTGTAAGTTGTCTGTGAAGATGTGCTGTTAATATTTTAAGACGTACAGTGCAAAACAAATTAAAACACACCTAATACCATTATGTTTTGTTTAGAGGAATCTAGAAAAAATGGTATTATCTGATCAATGGTTTCACCCTTTTCCAGCCGAGTGCTCCAAGAGGAATGCAGGCATTTCGTTTAATAAATGTGAAACTACAGAGTTTTCCATTAAAATCCAGGCAATAATCTGAACAATTTTCAGGACAAACTATTGTTTGAGCTCTCAAATGTTAAGGGGTTTAATGCTTTGAGTGGCATATTAATTGCTTCATCGTTTGGTCTGATCATTTATTTTTGTTTCGCTTTCTTACAGTTTCTGTTTTCACTTAGACTGCATTTTATTGTGATTGACTTCCCAATAAAGTTGCTTTCATTCATACGAAGGACATTTCATGCATATTGACACCCTTGGTAAAGATCTGCAAAATGTATTTATTCTTACAGTTGCATTATTGTATTTTCTTTATTTTTACTGGTGCCAAAACTATTGGCTATTAATAGTTTATACATCCCTGTTTGCACTCATAAAATGCAATCGGACAAATTTCAAAAGGTTATAACGTACATGGAATAAAATCTTGGTACAGTTGCTCCTGACTGCACCAGAATCCAAATTCTTCAGTCACCCTGCAGCCTATAGATGGGATTCAGGTCTGGGAACTGAGAAGTTTATAGAAAAATGTTAATTTGTGTCTGTAGAGTCATTTGTTTGTTGACCTTGCCGTATGGTTTAGCTACATATCCCCCTGAGGGATCCAATGACAGCCTATGTTCTGTTTTCTGGTGCCACATTTTTACTTAAAATGCATTTCAAATGATTTATTTTTCATTTCACAAGATTTCTCAAGTTGATCCAAGGTTTAACCAAATTGCAACAGCTGTTCAGTTGCTAATATAACCTTGCTTGATGCTGCCAGAGTTGTTTGCACTAAGTTGGAATACATGAGGTAAAAACTGCCTCATTATATCCAAAATTCAAAAAAAATGATAAATTAATTTATTTCAAAGTGGTTTTGCACTCCAGAAACAAACTATTTAGCAGTCTCCTATAGGAAATCACTGCCAGTAAAGGCTTAACACAGGGCAAATTCTCAGCAGAGCGTTAGATGAAGACCAGATGAAACTCTACAAGACAGCCTGGCTCTCTGAGAGAATGACTGAAGATTTTTGCACAGTTCTGTATGTTTAAACCCTCTTGTTTTTGCTGCTGTCAGCTGAAGGTATTTGACTTGTATTTCTAAGATGCAATCCTGCACCCTGTCCTGTTTCACCAAACACACATTTTGTAACCATCTCATAACTCTTCCTGTAGATAAAAGTGAGTGCAGCTCATTTGTCTCCTGGATTCCATGGCAACAGCTGAAAACCTGAACAGAGAAAACTGCCACTTTAACCTTGCTGAAAACCACAGCTATCCCTTCAGTAAGCACAGAACCATTCAGTGCGATTACCTGCCGTACCGTACAAGTTCACTGCACTTCTGTCCTCCTGATTCCCCTCCTTTGTTTTCTCAAACTCAGCTGCTTTCTGTGATTTCATCACTAAACCACTCGTATGATATACATAAATATGTATAGAAACTCTGTAAAGAAGCAGGATTGCAATCGAGCTGCAGAGGCTTTATTTGCCCTTGTGATCAATGCGGAGCTGGCAGTGTGTGAGGTTAATTCAGCTTTACTGAATCACTGGCACAAAACTGATTCAGTCACGTTAGCACAGCGCTTGGCCGCAGAGGAGCACTAAATAAAAGCTGTGCAAACTGATGAGACTTCATCACAACTGAGGCAGATGGCCGTGAAGATTTGGTTTGAAGTGTGATCAGGTCAGTTTATTTTGATGCAAACGCTTTCAATCATTTGATCACAAAGAAATACAAATTCAATGACTTTGTTGCACATCTTAAGCAACTAAGGGACAATAAGAGAAAATACATTAACATCTAGTGATGCAATTGTGATAGCTGAAATAAAAAAAAAATCCTACATTTTTTTATATAAATTCATATAAATTATGAAAATAATTGAAAAGCAACAGGAAATTTCTAGGTATTCTAACAATTCTTGAAATACCGAGTTATTCACCTACATCTACTGTTCAGTTTCGCCCGAACTAAGAGCTTGAGACCCACCGAGATGTCTGGACTGAATTAGATTTACCCTACAGGTTATATTTCTGGTTCTTAGGGCAATGTGAATGTATCTATATTAAAACTATGTTATTTTGTGTTTGTTGACAACCTAGATCGTCATGTCACATTTCTTTTAATGCACTAAATAAAAGGTTTGTTATAAAAGGTTCAAACTAAACCACCTCACCTTGAAAAATCTAAGAACATTACTGAAGCAAACTAGTCTGAATAATTCAGACCTAAAAGGAAACGTTTTCTGACATTTAAAGCTCTATAAAAGTATGTAGCATTTCAGATATGAAAAGGTTAACTGACTGACAGTATGGGGGATGGATAGAAAATTAAAGGAAATTATTCAGAAATATACGTACACAAAACTTAATTATTGGTCGATTTGTTCTAATTTATGAAACACAAAATCTTTGTAATCTTGACCTATTTCTCGTCAGATGTTTTTTCTGAAAGTCATTTGCAGATTTAGCAGAATAAAGTCCAGTTTTGGAGGCTGCAGGGGTTGGATGGTGATCAAACGGAGTAATTTATGGCTCGGATAAGATGTTTAAAAAGCCCTAAAATAAAAATCCATTTGTATTTTTATTGCAGTAGCAAATTCTCACAAGTTTTTTTTTACTCAACATTTCATTCAAGAACTTATTTTTTTCAAATTCTTGAGTGACACATGTATTTAATCTTCTGAGATATAACTCAAGTATCAGTTATGTTTACGTCAGTGGCAAAACCAGGTTGTTGATCATGTGACTCGTGTGATGCAGAAAAAGTGTTTCCATCGCAGTTTTGCGAAATAAACCAATTTAAGAGAAACTGTTTCTAATCTTAGCACCAAACTTTTTATATGTCCAATGGAAATGCAGCTAGTGAGCTAAAGCAGAGAAAAATCTGCAACATGCAGAGCTTTGAGGTGGGGTCCACTGCTAGTAAGCAATTGTAAGAACTGTGAACAAACATTGTTCCTGTAGTGGGTAAAAAAGCTGGGTTAGATTATCAGAAGTGCAAAAAGTTTACGGATATTTGCAGATTGAAAAGACACGTTTGGTGCAGTTTCGATTGAATTTTCTGTTTGCTAAATATTTTCTTTATGGTTCGCTTGAAGATGAAAAGAAACTTTTGCATGTTACCAGAAAGCTTACCAGATGCCAGAGGGAAAGGAGATTTAACCCTGAAAGCATTCTAAAATGGACGAATCACTGAGCTGCGGTTTCAGAGGGCAAATGTGAAAAGTGATTGGTGATGTTAAAATTTATGAAAAATTAAATCATAAAAATTAGGATGCTACTATCATCATTCTATTATAATGCTACTGTCATCATTTACTGAAATATCGTTCGATTCACAGCCTCATAACGAGGAAATAAACATCAAACTAACTCTCAATGCCAAAACTTTGACAAACCTTCTTATCGTGCAAAAAGCTCCAACACAAATCTGTTCAAGCTCTGTGTATCTGGGCCCATAAACAATGGATGCATCGTCATATATTTTTCATCAAGGATGTTGCTCTGTAATACCGTCGTAACATGCATAATGTTATTTTCAAGAATGCATGCATTTATTTGCGCAAGCTGTTGATTTATGGTCCTTGTACCAGATTAAGCTGAACCAAGAGTCACAGAAGGCTCCTGCAGTGATGAGAAGCATCTCCTATAAAGCTGCTCTAACTCTGCTGCCACAGTACAGACTGTCTGCGCTTCCCTGTCTGCGGTTGTAAGGTCAATGCAGGGCTGTGTATGCATGAAATTCATATATTTTGAAGGATGAACACACATACAGAGGGGTTGTTTTCCTTTTATCTTAACAGAACTGCTTTGAAAATAAATGGCCTTCTTCTGTCTTGAGGGACAAATGGCTCAGCGTGACCTGCCAGCGTCCTTCACTGTTGCTGGATTCGCACCAAAGACCCCCAAGCTGCACTACCCTGCACTGCACTCTGCAGCCAGCACCGCCCTCTGACACCAATGCTTTCATGTTACATACACACACTGTATCAGAACACAAACACGGCTGCTGCTGTTTCCTCTATTGATTTTATGCCACTAAGTAGAGGACAGTGGCTGCACTTTGAAAAATTGAAGACTGAACATGGTTTTTATTCATAAGGACTCCAGCTGGATTTCCAATTTGTAGTCAGGAGGTTTCATCAAGAATACTACTTTAATTCTGACTATTCTGTTTTATGGTGGAGTAATTGCACAGCATATGTGTGCAACGTTTTTTAAAGCAAAAACTGAATTCTTAAGCTTGAATTTATTCAAAACTCTGCATAAAGGCTCGGATATCTATGAACAGGGTTCTTACAATATCTGGGTCTTGAAATATCTGGGAAAGTATAATTTGCTTTTAATTTATTATTCAGGGTTTTAAACTGGGCCTGGGGTTAAACAGATCATCATCAAAGGTGGTGCAGATGCACAGCAAAGCACTGAAACAACTATTTTCTTTTAAAAAAATATGAACTGCAAGTATATGAAAGTTCACAAATTATGCTTTAAAAATAAGATTTGAAAAATCTGTGGTGGCTCATGTGACGAAGAAGCCATATTAGATCAACATATATCAGAAAATTGAATCATTTGTTAAACATACAGAAAATACAGCTTCACAACTGTTCTTGTGTTTTCAAGGCAACATAAAAGATGCTGATTTGTGTAAAAAAAAAAACTTTTAAAATGTAGAAATCTGTGTGGATTTAGTCGATCTTGTTGTCAGAATTTGTAGCATTACTTAAACCGGCTTTGTTTTGCAGCTGCAGACATCGATAGGATGGATTTTGTATTTTTGTATTGATATTCCAGGAGCCTAATGTTGGGCTCTTAAAGTCTGCAGGATATTTCTTAAAACTATCAGATCTAAAATTTATCCCTCAGTTCACAGAAAATCAGTATTTAGATTTTTGCAATGTGACAACATACATAGCAATTATGCTTTCTGCGTCATGGCGGTCGCATCATGCTGTGGGACTGTTTTTCTGCCAGTGGTACGTGTGTATTGTAAATGGAGTAATAAAGGACAAAGCCTGTGCTTAGGTTATTCTTGTTTACCTCAAACAGAAAATAAGAATAAAGCTCAGTTTACACAAGACCACAGCCTTGAAACTGTTGGTATTTTCAGATGTTGATTGGGAAAAAGTTCCACGCATCAATTTTTGTTGAGCCACACAATGAAGAGAAAATCCACAATAAATTCAAACTTTTGCAATTCTTGTTTTTGAAAATCCTGGCTTTTGTGTGAGCCTTTTCTTTTTCAGCTAGAGTTTTGTGATATTTACAATGAGTAGTCCTAGTTTGATCATCTTAAGTTGTTATTTGTGGAGACTACTGAGAGTTTATTCAAGTGTTTTCAGGATTCATGTTTATAATGTAAACATATTTTTATCATACTGCAGTTAATTACAAAAATATACTCAATGATCGTGTCAGGAATAGGATGATTATTAAATAAGATCAGAAAAACTATATTTGATAACAGAGAAAATAAAGATGTTTGCTAGTTATGTGTGAAATTGTATCCCATTATAAATACCAGTGGGATATCTGATGGAAAGTGCTATCAAGTCTTGATAGAGCTGGTGTTCACTGAAGATTTATAGATCTTTATTTTCCAGAGCATGTCGTATTTTCTGGATGTAACTCAGAAGTTTCATAAGGTTCCAGTGTTTCTGATTAGACCTTCACATTCTTCCATTTGTTTTCCCACAAGTCTCACTTTTATGAATTCGGGGACTGTGGGGCCAAATGTGGCAGCCTCTGTGATTTATTTGATCTATTTTTATTTTCTTTGCTTTCTGCGAATTTAATGATGCTGCTGTAACTCTCCAGTGTCGAATGTCTCATTTATGGTTTCCCCAACCTCAAAGGCACTTAGTTTGCATCGATCATTCATTAGTATGTCATAATATTGACGTGAATGCGTAATGTCAGTCAATTAAGGACAGAGCGAGTGCAGCAGTTTTCCAAAGCAGAAAGGGGAAAGCTTTTGTAGCTGTGTTTTATTAGTGTGCTCAGAAATGAGGACGCAGCATTTATACAACTTTTTTTATATTGACTTTGTGTTTTGGGCCTGCAGGTACACCCTTTGCTGATGCGCGAGAGGCGCTCAGAGTCCCACAGGACCAAGCTACTGCGTCGGACAGTCAGCGTTCCTGTTGAGGGAAGGCATCACCCCGAGATGGGTAAGTAATCTTTTCCTCCAGCCGAACAAAACAGCATTACTTCTTGAAATAAAGCAACAAATCTTATTCAGGGTGAGGGGAGTGAGAAGTTTTAGCGGTTTGAAGTAAATGTTGAGGTCTTTAAAGCATTTCCTGTTCTTTTGTGTTTGAGGAAAAGCGACAACAAAGTATTAGGTTCATTATACATAGGGAAAAAAAGAGTAAATCTTTGACAAAAATGATCTGAAATTTCCCCCAAAATAAGAAAATTATGTAGTCAAAAATTTGTTAGAAATAGTTCAGAAATTGTGGGTGTTGTGATGCCACAAGGGTAAAGCACAACCCATGTATGTAGGCCTTCTTTCTCAATGCGGCCGTCACAGGTTTGACTCCCAACCTAATCACCTTTGCCCTGTGTCCTCCCCCTCTCTCAGTACCCACCTGAGAGAGGTGGGTACTGAGAGACTTTACTGAGAGTGTACATAGGTACACTCTCAGTAAAGTCCACTAGGGCCAATAAAACCTTTACATATTAATAATAAAAAAAAAAATCTGAAATTTTGAGATTGTCAGAAATTTTCTAGAAAAAAAACATGGAAATTTGTGAATTTGAAAGTGGAAAATTTCTTCAAAAAAAAAAAAAAGAAAGAAATTTCTGAGTTTGTAAAGTCAGAATGTTTCAACATTTGAAACCCAGAAATTTCCACATTTTCTCTTGAAAAGTTTGGAGATTAATCTCAGAATTTCTGAGTTTTTCTATCAAATTTTTGACTTTTCAAACTCAGAAATGTCCTTTTTTTCTAGAAAATTTCATCGAATAATCTAAAAAAATATTTCGCGAAAATTTAGTCCTCTTGTTTTTTCTGTCTACAGAAAAAACAGCCCTAGTATGGAGCTGTAGATTGCTGCAGACAGAAGGAACAAACAGTTACTTAACATTGTATCCCTTTGTGTTGACTTCCTCAGAATGCACATGGCATTTTTTCATGGGAGAGAGACTGTGGGTTTTATTTCCCATCGCTTCCGATAAAATCTCCTCAGACAGTGCGCAAGGAAACATGTGTTCTGGATTGTACATGAAATTTCCAAGGGATCTTACCATGTCCAAGCTTCACTTCCCCACAAAGTTGATGTTTCTGACATAAACACATTGCGCAGCAGTCACCAGCCTTACTGGATCATATTAGATCTTTTTCTTCTGTTTGTAATGCCTAATTTTGATTCTTTCGAGTAGTTTGTTCATTTACAGATAGTTATTTGATTAATTCAGAATGATGTGATCCAAAGCAACCATTTGGCTTTCGTTGTTGGGTGCAACACTAACATTACTCAGAGGTTATTCATGGAAATGTTTTAAAAGAGATTAAAACACTCAAGTATGGATGAGGTGCTTGAGGTTACTCAGCATCCTTCTGTTTGAGGAAAAAAACTCCCTTTGGTGTTTTATTTAAGCTGAACCGTCTTTTTAGACCTTGTACGGTATATTTACAAAAACTTACTCCCACCTCAGGAATCCTTTTCAGAGGCTCATCAGAGGGAATATTTGACAAACCAACAATCCTTCAGAGTTTTAATGCAAACAATTGACAATTAGCATTTAAATTATACTTCAAAGCTAACTTTAATGTCGTTTCAAAGAGTGGAATTGTTTATTGTTGTAAACATAAACTGGATTTTTTTCAGCTACAAAAAACATTGAATGGACGTCTTACTTTCTCCAGAGATCCTGCTTCGGAAGAAAAGGTGGAGGTATTAATAAAAGTAAAAAGGCGAAGGGGGGACATTTGTCTTTATTCACCAAAAACACGAATGCAAAACTTTTTGCCACAAGACTCTGATACAAATTGTGTAGCTACAAAACTTTTCTTTATTGGATGTGTTCCTGCCCCTCGGATACGGGGTAGGAACACAACACAACTCACATATTCTGTTCACAGAGCTGGAGTACTGATGGATCAATAAGAATATGGGCCAGAAAACATGGCTTTTTTTAAATGTAATTTTCTCCTTATTTTGATGGGATATTTTGGATGGTCATTTGGCTAATTTTATTTTTTTAAACCATTATTTCTTCTATTTTATTAGGTTTGGCTGCTTATAATAGGTTGGTTGCATAGCAACAAAATGGTGCTTTTTGTATCTTTTGAGCCTTTTGGCGTTCTGTATTTAGAAGCACTCACAGCAGCACTCCAAACCTGACCAAAGATAAAAGCTGGTTTCAGCTTGGAGCTCAAAGCGCTGCTTTTCTTTAGATTCTCACTTCTTTATTGTGTAAATTTTGGTGAGCTTTTTCTTTTCTGTCTCTGGTTATCAAACCGTGTTATAGCTGGATCTCTTCTTGCGTCTGTTGTTGGTCCTTTAGGTCAGGTTTTATCATTCTCTCCGTGGTTTTTCACCTTTTGAAGCCTTTTGAAACGGACCCTTCTTCGTCAGCCCTTTCTGTGTTTGTTGTTCCTGTCTCCACCGTCCACAGTTGTCTTTCTCAGGTCCTCCCACTTCTTTCGCCCGGCACCTCTTTGTCTCTCTCAGCTATTTTGTGTCTCTCCCCTGTGACGTCCTCTTTCTGTGGCTCCGCCGGCGCTGCCGCCTCTTTGCGGCCCAGGAGTGCTGATTCAACAGGATAAATATTTTCCCTTAGTTGTTGTATGATTGGCTGTCTGGCCACAGAGCAGCCACACACTGACACATTTGTTGACACGGTCCCTCTGCATTGTGACACACGCTGACATAGTAATGCCAGTTTAGATTACCCACATGCACAGCTGCTATGAAAACAGCCACATACAGTTAAAATTAGGACACCCCATTAAATATTTGAGTCTTTCTAAAGTAAAGTCGACTTGTTAATGCCCAATTGTTTTTGTGTTTATCTCCATAAAATAAAACCATTGAATTAAAATTGAATCAATTCGTTTCCGTTGGTGCTGATTGGCTGTGCAGATGTTAGCTCCTGCCGTGGTGCAAAAACCATTTCCACTGTGTGTATTAATGCACATATAGTACTGAAGCTGTGATGTTTTAATCATAATTTTACTTGGCATTTTGCTATTACCAACTGAAAGTTGAAAGCAACTAAGAAAAGTCAGAGGAAGAAAACAAACATTGTGGCAATAAAGCAGTTAACCTCCCAACAGCACATCTGGATGAGAAAAATGACATTTTGTTTCAGGGTATTTTTAAACTTGTGCAAATATCTTCATGCAGAAGCACAGAGCAATGCAGATATTGTACAATATTAACATAAATTGCAAGAAAAGGAAGGCGTTTCTATTATATGAGTATATTCATTGAAATAATGCAAAATTATTGTTCAAAAGGGTAAGAAAGGTAAAAATATGAAATTGACTTTTATAGAACTGGAAACTTCTTGCATAAAATTTTGATCTAGCTTTATTTCTTTGTCTCAGGTGGAAGCTTTACGACTACATACTGTATACATTCACTATAAAAATAAACTTGCCTTGTCTGCATATAGTCGTTTCTCCTTTAATTTTGGTCTAAACTTCCCTCTAAGGAGACAAGGGAACACATTCTTGCGATTTTCTTAGATCTGAAAACTTTTAAAAGTCTTTAAAAATTTCTCTTTAATTTGTAACTTCTATTTTTTAATCTAGAACATGACTGTTTTTAAGAGACTTTAGTCTGACCTGTGAATCATTAAGGCATGACTGATTCTAAAGGGATAAACTACTGTCACTTTTAAACTGGGTTTGTTTCCGGTGCTCTGGTGTCGACGCAATAAGTTCTCATTTATTTTGATTCATCTAGAAATATTCCAAAATATTGGAGGAAAATAAATGGCAGCAAAAAGTATTTTCTGATCAGGATCTCTCTGTCTATTTGAATCCAGTGTGTTTTTGTGAGTATATTGTGATTTATTACTCATTTAAAAACATTATTTATGCATGATCTAAATATCAAGCTCTTGGGGGGTTTCTGAAGCTTTGCTCACCTCATCTCAGAGATAACTCGAGGTAAATGGATAAAAGTTAAATGAGATCAGATTGATATTTTACCTACAAAAACTAGTCTGCTTGGGAAGTTCGTTTTGATTCCACAGATTGTCATCAAAATGTGGCACAGAGCAAATTTTCCTTTTTCCTTTTCAATTGTCTAAGGAAGCATGTATGGCTTTTTCTTACTCTTCTCAAGCTGATTACCAGAAAAACTCTGCGTCTGGATTAGGAAGGACATGTCCAGGTGTCTTGAGATCTGTGCAGACTCACTCATTGACAGCAAATAAACCCATGACTAGCTGCTTGGTTTGTCTGGTTCCCAGTTTACCAAAATGTCAGAGGCTGAGGCATCTTGTAAAAGCTTTCAGAGCAGCTGTGCTCTTTCCAGATTTCATCCTAGGCGTCACCTGGACAGGCGACCAGGCAGGGGTGTACCCTGCCTCTCACAGTGAACGCTGGAGATATAGTTAAGGTTTTTCCATAGATAAGAAGCATAAAAATGAGGTTGAACACAGCAAATCATTTTCACTTCTATACAAGATTAAAAGTAAATGTAGTCAAGTTCAGAGGTGGTAGTACTTAATGTTTTTATCCTTGCTGTATTTCTACTCGGTTCACTATATTTCTGAAAGGCTAAGACCAGTCATCTCCTCTTAAAGGATGGATAGCTTAAGTATTTCCCGCAGTTGAAGGACATGATATCGCCCTAATCAGTAGATCAGAAACAGCCATTCAGAAAACCTGCTGGAGATATTGGATCTGCTGCAGCTTGTCAACCGTTTGTGAAACCACAGAGGACTCAGCTTCCATCAAACCGGCACTTTCTAAGGTCACTGATAAACTGAGACATGAAAATGTTTGATACATTACAGACAGATTGTTCTAGTTCTGCCTGTGTCTGAACACATTGTTTTGTTTTTCCTTTTTATTCAGTTATGATAGCTTTTTTAATGACGGAGGCAATCATATACTAGACACAATTTTTCCTGAATAATCGCAAAAGTAAGAAATTAGTTTAATATCTTATGACTTTTAAAGGATAAAAGATTCTTGTTTTAACAAAATATTCCTCCTTTTTATGTAGTTACTGACATAAAATAGTGTCTCTAGTATTTTGTCCTTACATTTTTTAGAGCAGACAGATCCCTACGAATATTGTTTTTGTAGCAAATAAGAGCATTTGTCTTGGAGTCCCATATTCCAACCTTCCCTGAAAAGATCAAGTCAGCTAAAGCTAATTCCCTCATGTTGCCAGTTACCAGTAATTAATGTCAGGCTGCAGGATTTTGGTGAATCTGAAAGACAGCAGTTACTTTTTTTCCTCCAGTCTCGCTCATTAACCTCTCCACAATGAAGGTGTTAGACCCCACTAATAAATGCGGTTCTCGGTGTTTCGTGTTTAAATTGTAAATCGACTTTACTTCAGCTTGTTGTGTTTTCCAGAAAAACACTTATTATGTAATTGAATCAGCTGCAGGGAGGAAAAAACAGCACAATAAAGCTGAATGGTCTTTGGCTGAACAATTTTCAACAAAAGTAGTTTAAGCGCTCAGGAAATCTTTTCCTTCTGTCCTTGTGGAGCTCACTTAGTTTCATTACACACTAAAGAAATGGACTTGCAATATAGAATATCATTGATATGATCCATAAGTATGTTTTTGGTTTGCTTGCTTTCTTAAACAAATAAAATTTTGGTATGGAAGGTTGATGCAACAACAGTGGATCTCTAATGTGTTGTGGTGCTAAGCCGTTCAGTGATTTATAAACTTCCAAGTATTTTTAAAGTCTGCTCTCTGAGCTACAGGGAGCCGGTGCACGTACTTTAGATCTGGGGTGATGTGCTCTATCTTCCTGGTGGTAGTGAGAACAGCAGCAGCTGCGCTCGGAATCAGAACGCCAAGATCACTAAGGACTCTTTGACACACATGTCGTTTATTTAAGCGTGAATGTATAACCTACATTTACCCTGGCACCTTTTATGTGTGGTCAGTCAGTGAAAATTGTTCATTTAGACAGGAACTCCTATGTACTTTCTGTTATGTATTATGATGTATTGTCTGTGTGTTCACAGCTCCATAGACTAAAAAGAGAAATAATGAATGACAAATAAATCAAACAAATCCAAACAACTGTTTGTCTGGCTGGATAGTGCCGTTATTTCTATTGAGGACAGAACATCGAGAGTAGATTCCGTCGTTGCTGCAGCTTGGTGAGCTTCTGACCGAAGATCAGAGGCTATAAGTAATGCACATTCAAGCTACAATGCCAAGATCGTTATCATAAATGACTGTATTTGGCTCGCCGACAGCGTTCTGAGTGTGATGAGGTTGCAACCTTAGTATGAGAGGAATGTGATCAGTTGAACAGATAGACTATCTCCTCTCTCCCCAAATTCTTCACTAAGGATCCTGATATTCTGCCAGCAAAACAAGACAGCATGACCGCCCAGTGGAAGTTGTTTGCGTGCATCTCCTGGTCCAGAGGACCTCTACAAGAGCCTGCAAGGACCATCCACATACTGGCTGTTTAGTTATATTTTAGTATGACTTTAATCGTGTGTAGAGGGCCTACAATTAAAGACTCTATCACTGAAAGTTAAACTGTTTGAGGTAAACCACTCTTAACATTCACTGCACACTTCCTTTACAGGCAGCAGCTGTGTAAGAATATTTTCTTACACTTTAACTTGCTTAGTTGCAATATTTCCAATCCACAATCAAGTCTTGCATTGTGTGACGGATCAATACTTGAAATGATGTCCCTTGCCTTCAATTATTGTGCTTTTCTGTGAAGTGGCGCCTTGGCCCATTAAATCAAGATGACAGCCTTGCTACCTAAAATGAAACCAGCGAAATATGAGAGAAGGCATGAAATTAAAATGTCACTGATCCTCCGTCTCAGCTGACGGTACATCTAACACAAGGCAGCTAATCTTATGCTGCAAATTTACATTCATGTCTGCATCCCTGACTGAGCTTTATTTCTGATCCTTGATTTGTGACAGTTTGCTACAGTTGACCTTTACATCTACGTTTAATGTGAATTTAAATTACACCAGAGAGCAACCTATATGCTTACTGTCTTTTTCAGCCAACCTTTTAAATACCTGCCACCGTGAAATAAGTCTCCTTCATCAGAATTTTCAGCCTTTCAAGAAGTCGGTCACGGTCAAACATTTCACTTCTTTCCAAAGAAAATACCTGTAAAAAACGTTTAATAACAAGAAGTAAAATGAATTATCATTCCATGTTTTAATACATATATTTTTAATTAGTATGGGAGAAGAAAAGTTGCATAGTTAGTGTGCAGCCACAGGAGCAGCAGAGTGCGTCACTGTGAGTTCTCTGCTGTGCAGGTTGATAGTTTATTAACCTTGTGCTCCAGTTGCAGGCAAAGTGAAGTTTTCCCCTAAGAAGCTCAGGGGGGGGGGGGCGGAAGGGGGCTGTGCTCAGGGAGATTTGCTGAATCGTCGAGCTGTCTTTGTTTTGCAGCGGGGAATGAATACAAATGTTCTCCTCCGCCGTTCTGCTCTGTGTTTGATGGACATGGACATGGAGGTCTCCTGGAGGAGAGCTGCAAATGAGTGCTGTGCTCGTCTGAAGGCTGCATGTCCACTGGGCTGTGCCAGTACACTGTATGAGTAATTCTGCACTTTGGTAAACAGTTTCTTTCAGAAATATTTTGCTTATGAATTATTTTGTAGTTTATTGAAGCAGTGGTTGCAAAGTCACTCCCAAAAGGTGGTTATAATAATAATAAAAAAAAACTGTGGCATTGCCACCTCAAATATTTGTAATGTGGATGTAAAATTTAGGGATGAAGAAATTCTTCATTTGTTCTTTTTTTTTCTGTTTTGTTTTCTTCAGCTCCCTTACTTGCACATTATATAAATAGTCTAAATAAACTGTATAAAAACCTGCATATTCCTGGTTATCATAAGTTCTCCCCATGTAAGAACATTTCCAAAAATTTCATACCAGATGTTTTATGTCTGGAATTGCAATTTCTGCAAGATTCAACTTTCCAAATGTGTTCATATCCAGGATTCAAATATTAAACTAGCAGGAGGTTTTTGATTGAATCCTAAATTAATTAATACATTATGCAAACCAGATTATCTGTGTGGACTACATTTCAATTCCATTTTCTTTGCTCATTATTTATTTTTCTTTTAATGGAATCCAGCAGGTTGCTTTAAATCACGGCCTCTTATCAATAATTCATTCTGAGCAAACATTTATGCAGGAAGAAACCTGACCAGGAGTCCTCTTCCCAAACATACTTTAAATGACAAGAAAAATAAAAAGAAAACTTGGTAGCAACAGCAACGCATGCAGGTAAAGAGAGTAAGCACAGTGGAGTAGGGAATAATGGTCAGTACGTTACAAACCAGCCAAAGTATTTGGCTGCAAAACTAAAAAAAAAATAGCTTAGTCGATAAGATTCATGAACATTTTGTGTTAATCCTTTTTTTATTATTATTAGATAGCAAACCAGGTTCGGGTGGCTGGTTAAACATGAGAGGAGCCTAATAAATGCCTGAAAGAAAGCTGAAATTAGAGCAATATGTTCCAAAACCCTGGATTCAGCAATTAGCTGAATTTATTAGACTGTCTGAAAATGAACAAATATAATATTCCTGTCTTGAAATAACAAATGCGTAGGTTAGGTTTTTTTTTTTTTTTGGATGGGTATTTCAGGAATATTGCACAGGTGAGACAAGAATGTCCTAGACACCTGCTTAGATCTAAATCACATCCTGGTCAAAGATGGCACCAAGATTTTTATAGTGTTACTGGATATCAACCTAAAGCAAACCTCAGCAATTCACTGAACAGTTTATATTCTAGATGCTGTGGGTCTAAAGAGCATACAATTGAAAATTTATAATTTTTCAATTGACACGCATGTCTTAGACACGCTTGTAATCTAGATAATTGAGGGTTTTTATATCATTTCTTCCCAAATGGAAGCTATAATTCATCAATGTACTGAACTCTGTGAAACTTTAGTGAGTACCTGGTTTCAAAGTTTCATTGTTACCTTCAGTCCTTTTTTAGATAAATTATATTTCAGTTTCTTCCCACCACCTGCTTGAGGAGCGGTTATCTGTCTCTTCCTACCTAAATGCGTTAGCTTGCAGCTGGCATTTCTGGGTTATATCACAGTCCAGTGATACCAACATCATTTATTTCAATTTTTATGCAAAGTGATATGCAAATGAGGCAATTGCATAACTTGAAATGTCTTTCTGAGCGCTAGACCCCGTGGGTTGGTGTGATGTAGCGGTCAGCTATATCATCCTGCCTTATCAACATGCACAGATGGACAAAGAGCAGATAAATCAAACAAGTCCTGTCTCGATTTAAGTGACAGCCAGCAGCTCTGCACACACAGACGTCTTCAGTTTTACAGCGATTTCGCTCTTGGCCAGCATTAGAAGTTGTAGTCGATGTTTTGCACACACACAGACTGCATTCTGCAAGTTGCACATCTGGACCATGAGAAATGTTATAATAATAAGACAATTTAAGCCTTTTTGAAAGGGCTAAGAACTAAAATCTAATTGATTTCAAAGTGTTTGAACCGTGTGCAAAGCACAATTTCCAACCTGTCGGCATATCTTTCAGCTGTTTGATGTTCTAAGTTTGGATACACGATAAAAGAGTTTTCTTTGTGATCACATAAATATTTTGCTTTATAGGATTTATTCAGATTGTGCAGAAAAGAGATTCCTTCTCCTGATCGTCTGTGAACACAAATGTAGATTCCCAGTGCCTTTCCTTCCTAAGATAGATTTGGTTTCATGGATTCTGCTCTGGTGGCTCATTTTACATGCTCATATCTGCTGTGCGACTTTAGAAGCTAATTAAATGCATCTCAGTAGCTTCACAGCTGAGATGCTGACAAGATGTCGGTTATTGATCTTCGCGGCGTATAATTAATATTAGACATCTACTGATGAGCTACATCAGGCATCCGTAGACACACAGAGTGTGTTTAGGAGTCAAACAAACACACAATCAGTGTCAAAGACCCGGGTTAGAAGGCATTCATTGTCATTACAGCTAATAAACCACCCACTTACTTGACACAGTCCCCAGAAAATCACGTCTTCCAGCTGCACTTAGATATTTTTGGGAAGAAATAGTAAAAAAGCAGATTTAATAGAAAATATGGAAGAGATCTTTTTGGTGAAAGAGACAATAAGTCTAGATTCTGCAAAGTTTCAGTTCACTCATAACTTGGGAAAAATGTCTTGTTATAAGTGAAAAAACATCTGCCAGCGGAACTAGTTGTTTTTATTAATATTGAAGAATTATTGGCTTATTTCTTGCTGAAAAGTTACCTTTAAGTTATTTCTGTCTTAATGTAAGTGTATTAAGATATTTGCCCTAGAACATAGACAAAAATACTTGGTAAGATTTTGTGTTGGTCTAAGGGCCATAAAAAGAGACTTGGAGTATCCATATTTTGTCTTTTTTAAGTTTAGTCACTTGCTTTTTGAAGTAGAAACACATAGTACAATCTAAAGGTCCAGAGAAAATGCATTATATAAAAGTTACACCTGATTTATTAAAGTCACTGAAGAAGCCAAAATACTGACCTCTGCAGATACTACAATCTTCACTGAAATATCTGCAGAAATTATAAAGTCATAGATGTTAAAAGAAAAGGCGATGATGGATCAATCAGGAGTATTTTACCCTTGAGATTTCTTTGGCAGGTTATGAAGGTCAGTGGTTTTGCTAACAGAAATGTGATTTTCAGACAGAAGCCAGCTCCTGTCGGTCACATCAACTCAGCTGGTGTACGACTAAAAGAAGCAAAGCGTAAAAGATTAAAAACAGATACTGTAGTTTTTGCATGTTTCAATAATAAGTTAAGCCATAAACATTTAAATAGACTACAAATAATATCTTTAATATGACAAGAAAGTACTATGTATGACTAGGTTTGTCTGTAAGATAATTTTAATTTTGTTCTTATTCAATGCTTGGGTCTTGGGTTTATTTATGTTGATGTGGTCTGTTAAAGACAACCTCTCTGCTCTAAGGGCTAATTATGAAAAAAATGTCCTTTTACTAAACAAATCTACTCACAGCATGGCTTCCATCTTTCAGACCGAACAAACAAAACAATTTTCTGCAACTCTACTTACCTACTTCCTCTATTAATGACTTTCTATCCCGCAGGCATGCAATTTCACTCTGTGATGGAGAACACTTCCTTGTTTGTAGTGTAATCTGTGCCTGTATTTATTACGTGTTCGTTTACACCCCGAAGCCACACCAGCTTTCTGCCTCTTCTGTCTGCAGAAACTGAGTGAATGCATGAAAATTAACTAGGAAATCATTGTTATAAATAGCAGAGAAGTACGTCATGTGCATATGATGTGAACTTCCCTCTGTTTTAAATAGTCTCCATATTTTAGGTGGTCCATGAAACAACTATAATTGCAGAAAGAGTGACACAAGTAACAAAACATCCTCGCTTATTTCTGATCACGCATCACAGTGAAACATATTTATTTGTTATTCACATTTGATTTGGTTTTATGTTGGATGACTTTCTTGATACGTCCCTCTTGGTTCATCCCTATTTTTTGAGTTGCTTGAGTTGTAGGTCCTGTGTTTACTTAAAAAAAATAAAAGCTGTCATTTAAATGACATTAATGAACTTCAAACTGTTTCTGAGAAAAAAATGAAAGCATTTATAAAAGGTTTTTTCTACAATTGACACTTCGTAGCAAACAATTCCTGACCTAATATCTGGTCTTTGATATTAGGTCAAAGACCAGATATTAGGTCAAAGACCTAATTTTAAATTGCTCTACACAATTTAAAATTGTGTAGAGCAATTCTAAATATTGCTGTACACAATGTTGCTCTACACTTTTGTTATAGACTAGACAGTCTATGTTATAGTTTGTCAGTCAAATCTTTCTCACGGGAGAAAAGAAAAGCACAGTGGTTGATTTCTAGATGTTTGCCGAGTTTAGTAACGTTGGTGGATAAGATCGGCTTCATATGTAAAAATCAGCTGATTACCCATCTCCCAAAACTAAGGAAATCGGCACTGATAAATCGGCTGGCCAATTAATTGGTGCACCGCTAATGTGGACAGCTTGTAGGATTGTTCTTCTAGGAATTAAAATGACAAGGTTATCTATAATAGGAGGTTTATGGTTTTTATTGCAGAATTATGATGTGAAAGAAGTTTAAGTTCCAACTTTTTATGGCAGACCTAAACTGGCCTGCCATGAAAAGTTGTTTGTTGTTGGCCTTTCAAAAGGAAGATACCAGCTAATTAAATTTAGATTTTTCAACAGTGCCTACATTCCTTCAGTAATGTGTGTACTAAAGAATTTTGTTGTTTTAACCTTAAAGTAGGTGAGAACAAACTGTTCAAAATTTAGGAACATCTTGTGTTTCTTCCCTTGTTGCATTTTCAAGGAGAACAAAAAATTAAGTTTGGAGTTGTTAAAAACTTTTTTATGTTTACCTTTAGGGCTTGAGTTGCTTTGTAGCAGCATTACAAATGCATAACCATCGTTATGATGTCGAAACGTATCAAAAGAAGCAGACAGACTGACATGCCTTCACATGTGCCACATCAAACGACAGCAGCTCATTTGACAGTTTCCCCTGCGGCACTCTGGAGGCCTGGCAGATCTGCATATGCACCAGTGGGAAATAAACTGCTTCCAACAGCTGTTAAATATGTTTAAACCCCTCCAGGCCTTAAAGTAGTCCACACCAGCATCACCTTCTGGCAAAATGGCAGTCATTTTCTCACCATAGTTATATACTTTTCAAAAAAATTGCTGAGTATGTGCGTTCAGCAACATCCAGCTTCACACTGACTTGCACACATTCTCACCTGGCAGATGCCCAGCACAACCAGCATTTTAAAAATAATTTGCATGCATTTCACAGCTTCAGCATTTAGGATGAAGTGTTATGTTCAGGCTCAGCTGTACCTGGAGGTGGAAACAAGTCTGATTTCCTGCATTGCCTTTACATAGACTTATGTTAAAGAAATCAATTTCCTTTTAATGATTTAGAGGTTAAGAAGCTCTTTGTCATTTCCCTCAAAGTTCCTCATGTTCATCAGCTACATTTACCATACCAAAGTTCATCAGCTGTGACAAAGCATCTGCATAGCATAACATGAGATTAAGCTGCAGGCAACAGTAGCTCAGTAGAAAGGAATTCATCCTGTAACCAGTGGGCTGAAGATTCTGCTCCATCCGTCTTTGTGTCCTTAAGTTAGACACTTCACTCACCTCTCCGGTTAGTGGTGGTCAGAAGGCCCCAGAGCAGCTGTGGCTACAATGTAGCTTACCACCATCAACATGTGAATGCGTGTGTGAATGAATGTGTGAGGGAGTAATAGTGTTAAGTGCTTCGGAGTCCTTTGGACTAAATAAAGTGCAAATCAAGGACATGCCATTTACCATATTTTTGCACAAAACAGAACTTACATAAATTCTGTATCATTTGTACGTGAAGTATGCTGTAGAGCAAAACTTTGTAAGAAACGTTAAATTTATACAAAATACCTTCCATCATAATTAACATGATTGATACATAAAAAGACGGTTAATAGAGCACATTTTAATCATGTGTGTAATATAACCATTTGGGAATTTAAGTTTTCTTGCTTAGACTTACTTTCTTCACAGCAACGTCCTAATGCTTCAACACACACAGATAAATTTTTCTTTAGCCGACAACTCTGACCATGTTCCAGTTCCAAGAATATCACAAATACATAAAGCACAATCAGATAAAGTGTTTTTCTGCGTTTTGTTGCATCAACAATGCCTTCCAGCAATACAGCATTGCAATCTGTTTGAACAGGGAAAAACAAAAATATATTGTCACAAAGGTGTCTTCTGCTGTCTAAATGTGGTTGAAAAGTGGTCAGGGTTAATGAAATGGTCATCTTTGGGACAAAAGCCTAAATTTGAAAAGGACCAATTGAGTAAAAGGTCAACATTTCAAATTTGTGAGATAAAAGACATGGACTGGTAAATCTTAAATAATCATAATAAGTATATCACAGGCCATTCATTGTTTAGACATGCAACTAGGCTAAAGTGCAGAGAAAATGTTTACTATTACAGCCATCGCTACAGTTTTCACGTGGCAGCCAAATGACTGCCGAACGGTTAAAACAGTTAGGACTGTAGCTAAATAAGCTAATTTGTAAAGCAAAGCTTTATTGTGAAGTTAATGGTGACTCAACAGTGTTCTTGGTACTCCCCTAAAAGGTCTAAATGTTTTATCTCCAAAACAGTTACTTAGACTTTGGACCTCATACTGACATGACTCTCCATCACAATGTGTCTAAGGACAGGAAGATCACAGGCTGCTTGTACGATTCTGGCCCGTTTTTCACTGATACTCTGGAACCCAGAAATCTTTCCACAAGAAGGATTTCCACAATGGAAATATAGTTCATGCTCAAGACAACTGAGTAATACTTACAATCAATAGAGCCTATTCTACTGGGTTCCTAATCAGAAGTACCTCAAAAGACTTACCAAAGTACACCCAAGTTAAGTCATAAATTGAAGGTTTTAGCCAATTAGCTTAGACCTTTGAACTGTACTCCTCAAGACTAACGACTCACTTTTCCAGCATTTAACCTCTGTCAAACGAAACTGTCTTCCGGGTGTGAAACGCAGGTTGAGAACTTCTGCAGTTGGTATAAGTGCAGAAAGACAAAGTAATTTACGTGGTAATAACTGTTACAGAACTGCTGGCTGTAGAGTGCTTGAGCTATCAAGGTAAGCTCTGTGGGAATTTCAAAACACTGCAGAAGCTGTTACAGAAATAGTATTATGTTGTTTGCAGCCATAGCAACACTGGAGGTAGTGGATAAGCTGTGAGAGGAAAACTGAACTAAAGACTGGCTCAGTCTGAAGTGGTCATTTAATTTTCCCATTGTTACTTTAATGGGGTGCTTTAATGAGAAATCCTCTCTGATAATTTCAGAGTTATATTCAAAGCTCTTTTCACATGATAGAAATAATTACTTACTAATTGCATAATCAAATATCTCTACACCAGTTTATAAGACAAAATTTACAGCTTTCTATGTGCACTATGTAGTCTTACATTTTTCTGCATTAAAAATTCAAGTCACATGCCCTATATTGATGCTGCTGATCATACTGTTTTTGCAAAAGTCAAAATCTTTTTCAAATGTAAAGGTTGGCCAATATGCAAGCAGGTTCTGAATCAGATCAATAATTGCCTTTCTTTTTTCGAATATTGCCCATCGGCCTCTCCTTATAAACAGATGATTTCTCCTCTGCATTAGTGGAAGGTAAAGCGGATTCGTAATCTGAACTTGCTGCTGCTTTAGCTCACGGATTTCAAACATCTAGTACATGTTCTTAGTGCCTAAAGAAACTTCCTACATGATAAATAAAGATAGAACAAAATACAGACAAAACTGATTATATAAAGAGAAATTGGACTGGAATATCTGCCACTGGCTGCCCAGAGTTTAAAAATGGACCCACAAAAAACATGTCAGTTTACTGCTGATCAAAAGAGTAAAACAACATTATATGTAGAGTAACCATTGTGGTTGCAACCAATGCTGACATGACACAGAGGCCCATTGTCAGATTTTACACTCACCAACCACTTTATTTGGTAAATCTGTTCAATAACTCGTTAACACAAACAGCAAATCAGCCAGTTACGTGGCAGCACTTCAGTCTATTTAGACAAGGAGATGAGGAACTGTTGAAGTTCGTAAATATGGGAATAAAAGGAGACTGAAGCGACTTTAAACCTGAGATGGTTGTTGGTGACAGACTGAGATCCACTGGGATTTTTACACACAACCATCTCTAGACACACAAAACATCAAACTTTAATGTAGATGGACAACAGCAGCAAAATGTTTAAACGAAAAAGTAGCACATGTTTTGTTGACAGTGATTTTGTAGTTATTTTTTCACTTTGTTTGATAAAAGACATTGGCACCACTTCAGCACTGGTGTCATTTCCAGTGTGTTCTAGTCGTAAATCAGAAAGCAATGACAATTGGGTCAATGTGATCAGTGACCAAGTTGACTGTCGATAGAAATACAAGCCAGTAAAACATATTTCTTTCTATTTTTTGCATTCTAACACTAAAGCAACCTGTTCAGAAATAATAAATTGTGTTACTCATTTAGGTTGATTAAGATCTGTCAGAAATGCAAATAGAATTTTAATTTCTGCAACTTCGACTTTGGTTTTTATGAGCTCCTCAAGGACATTCGGCCATTCTGAGTAAAGATTCCAATCTTTATTTTGTTTTCCATCCTGGAACTTGGAAATCCTGACCTACAAGAACAAATTAATTGCAGCATTGGAGAGTTTATTTCTTATGTAATTCATGTTAGAAATGTCATACCAGCCTTTTGCCTTCCACTGCCTTCAACTTGCTGATTAGTTTGTTCAAAAAATGCCGCCTCTCAAAAGAAACACACTCCAGCTGGACATGGACATATTTTTCATTTTCAAGATATCTCATTATTTTGTTGCACCTCCGAATGTGGTTTCCTGCTCCGTTAAGCTAAGATGACATGATGACATATTTCCGAACAAACAGGCCTTCTAAATCTCATGCTGGGTTCACATGTAGCTGGAAACACCTGCCAGCAGAGACTGAAGCAAATACAACTATTTGCTATTTATGTAAGAGACACTGTTATTTACTTTTCTGCCTTCTGTCACTTTATGCTGCGTCTACAATTTAAGATATAACACTCAGAAATAAATGACTTGCTTTTCTATTTTTGCTCTCCGTACACAAAACAAGCTTTAAATGACTGCAGTATGAACCCAGTTCATTTTAAACACATTTGATTGATTTTTCTTTATTGTTCTTAAATAAAATATAGTGGCTTTCAGTCGAGCTGAAATGTGCTTTGCATTTTTTCCAACTTCCTGAGAAACTACCTGTTTCTCAGGAAGTTTATACTCTTAATTTTTTTTGACAATTTGGTTTTATTCACACCAGATTAACAGTTAAAAGTTGCTTTAAATTTTGTCGATTTAGATAAAAATAGAAACTGAATATCTTAAAATAAGATTTTTGGAGACATGATAATATGTTATATTGATATTTCACCTGGCATTAATTGGATAAATATTTTTATTTAAAGTTGTACATGCTAATGTATAACAACATACCTTGTTATACATAACAAGGTATGTTGTTATGTACAATAACATACCAAAATAAAAATTGAGTGTCCTCAATTTTTATTTTGACCCTAGTACATTAAATATGTAGTGCATTATCATTTTCCTTCACTAAAGATACAATTATGTTGGCAAGTGCCACAAATGTTGAGACTTAACATTTTTCATATTTCATAAAAAGGCTTTGGTTTTGTCTCAGACCTCTGTAACTAAATCAGCACCATTCAATGAGAATTATTCATTTGATGCTGCAACCAGTGAGATTTTTACTTATTTACTTCTAAAAAATCATGTTTCAGGTAACGTATGCACATTTATGATCTTGACTGTCTCTGTAAAGGTTTAAAGGAGGCGGCTGGGAGGTTCTGTGGGCTTCAGCTGCTCCATAAGTTGTTTTATAGCTCAGCTTAATGAACAGAGCAGCGGAGGATCAATAATAGGACTGGAAGATAAACTCTGATAGTTAACGGCTGTTAACACAGCCGAAAATCTTTAAACGATTTAATTTCTCACTCAGCCAGAAAGAAATGAAGTCTCCCATCAGCTTTTTAATTACTTCGCTTCAGTAAGAGATGAGTCACATTTGTAATAATTGGCTAAAGAAATGTACATATAAAATATTTTCATTCTTATACTTAACTATTTTCCTGTATGTACATATCCTAGACTGAAATGCATAATGCATAGAGTACATTACGCATAAAGAATTATGCAACTATGTTTGCATTGTATGGTGGTGATATAAGACTATCAAGTTTATCTGAAGTCATGAAGAACATATTTAGGTTAAATCACAATTACATTGTTTGGTATGGAATAAAAGTCATATTTTTTGTGGCATAAGTTTTTAGTTTCCAAGCTAAACTCATAAAATGCAGACATTAGCAAGGTCAACAACTTCTGAGTCATAAATACAGATAACTTGTGGAAACGGTTAAGGAAGAAAATAAATAAAAATGTATAAATATCTCTGTATCTTTTTTGCTGCTTCTTCGATTATATATCACGTTGATAATAGATAAATCAGATTTGCTGGTTAGAATGAATTAAGTAATAAATAAAGACAGAAAAAAGTTAGAAAATGTATTAATTTCATCATTTTACTAATATAGCCTGGACCATTGGTAGGTACATACACGCAAGTCAGTCTTGTAGCATTGTTGAAATTTTCAAGACATAAAAGAACCCCCTTTCCCCCAACACACACACACACACACACAGGCATCGCGGCATTCCTTCAAGGGTTTTTTTTCCAAACGGTGTGGGCGGATGTGACAAAGCTAACAATATGTTCATGTTGTTGTGCAGCTTTAACATATGTTACAGTGAAGTTCCATGTTTATGCCTTTGATATTCAGAAATATAAAATCCTTGAATTTTCTGTATGTGCATCTCTGCTTTGTTTTGTGATGGAGATCAGGGAATAATTTTGGTCTGTGGGCTTTTGAAGCTCAGTTCAGATGCAGAGTTCTTCCACTTACCATCTGCTTGTCTACATAATCATATGTTTTTCAAACTTTCTTGGCTGAAATTATACTAAATTGCTAATGATGATTGTAACTGAAGGAGAATTACAGCCATGATTGTCTCACAGTGTGGAATCAGACTTCTTTAAAAACTCTCCTTCCTTCCTCTCACTTTGGGTGGAAGTACATTACCTGGCTGTTCATTGATCACCATCTCCGCTGATTATTCCACATGCTGAAACACAGCAGCAGTTGGCAAGTATTGATGAGCCACAAATGACTTTGCAATAACTGGAATCCAGAGCTGCGATGGTGTGGGCGGACGATGCGCTGTTAGCAGGTTTCTGTATTTTGAAGGTAGAAAACGTGTGATTTTAAGAGGAAGAACTCTGATTTCAACCTGTAAAAAAGTATAATAAAATTATGGACTGATAATGTTGTGATAACATGTAATAAAATCTCTTACAAATTTTTTTAAATATCCTTTTAATTGTTTACCAGAGTGTCTTAGAACTTATAATTAATTTTCCATGACTTCCTGCTTTCATATTGTGTGAATATAATGTGACACATTCACGTTCTATTTCTATCAGCTATTCTTTCATCTGGGAAAGGTGACAGAACGTCCCATTCAGATTATGAAGTTTTGTGTTAATGTCATAAACCTGAGCATCTCTGGCCTGAATTGGCAGCTGGATTCAAGAAATGTGGGAACAGAAACACAGATTCATTTGTCCTCATTCTACTACATTTTTCAGGTGTTTTTTTTTTTTTCAACTTTTCTTGGCTGAAATTATACAAAATTGCTGATGAAAAAAAACATATATATATATATATATATATATATATATATATATATACTGTATATTGCAGTGGTATGTTATTTTTATAAACTTTTTTATTTATTGATATTTTTTTCACAGTTGGGAACAAAAAGTTCACTTATATCGTCTAAGAAGACGCATACAACTTTTTTTCTTCATTTATACCAAACTTCTCTTAGATCAGTTAGAATTGCGAAAATTATTTCTACTGGCTTAATGTCACAATCATGAGAGAAAGGTAGAAACTTGTCTGTCCACATCCTCAGAAATCAGAAGTTTAAATACATTTCTTCAGTATTTGGTAGCATTACTGTTGAACTTCATGATTTGGGTCAAATTTTTGGGGGTTTTTTCCACAAGCTTCTCACAATAGTTTGTTGTAATTCTGGCTCCACAATTCTCTTCCTGAAATCTTTTCTGATTTCTTTTGACTTTTCCATAAGTTAGAAAAAAAGGTTGCCTTGATGCATTTTTCTCTTCATAAAAATCAACCCAGGTTAAACAGGTTTTCTCTCCTAAAATGTCACAGGCATAGTGCAGCCATGCTGAGTCCCAGTTGCAATTGGCATTTAAATACGACACTCTGCTTTCTAACTACTGTGACCAACTGAGAAACTTTTGGCAATGTCAATTGTACAATCAGTGCTTAGATAAATTCCTGCGGGTGGAATGGGAATCTAACAAATGAGAATCTAACAACCTTTATTGTGTTTTCACTGGACTGTTGTCTTATTACAGAGTAAAATTGCTGTTCTAACTTTGGTTTCCACTGCACTGTTGTCTGTGAAAACAGTAAAGAGGTAGTATTATGTCTTTTCCAGGTACATGGAGACATTTTATAGCTAAATCAAGTAACTATGTTATAAAAATGCTGTATATATCAAATATGACTCAAGAGACATTGGATTTTAACGTTTTTTTGAAATTGGGCCTCTGTCTCTTTAAAACCTCCTGCTCTTTCTGAAACTCTGCCTTCACAAAGTCATCACAACATGGGTCCTCTATTAGCCCTCTAACAATGTTTTTACCAGCGTTGCACTCAAAAGTAGCTCCTGCAATAAGCTCAGTAGATGTACAGTTGCACCAGATTTTTGCTAATTGCTTGTGGCTAGTCTGAAGGAGCTGATTTGAAGGCGGGGCTAGGTCCACCCAGACGCTTTGCACAGCTGAATGATTGCCCTGGGAGATTTCTCATCAGGGCAACACTCCAGGTATGTTTTTGATGAGGGAATAACATCATAAGACGATTTAGAGCTAAAAAAAAAAGTTAATTTTACATATTGCTGCCCCTTTAAAGACCTTGTCAAATCCCCACTATGAGTAAAACTCTTCCTGTTCTGCTGATTTTGAGGGAAAGGCCATATAGAGGTGATTAAGAAGAGAAACACTTCTCTGAACCTGGCAGTCTATTTCACAGCAGCTGTAGCTCTCATTGTCACCATGTCTTGGCGTAAGGCCTGGTAAGGTGGCTCAGTGCACATGTAGAGTCCTGTCCTCCTTGTTCAACCATCCGTCAGCCTGTCACAAAATACAAGAGTTTCTCAGCAGAGCTTTCTAAAAGCCCACCACTTGGTCCCCTCCCTTCTTTCCATTTTCTCTTCCCGCTTCTCAGGAGTCTGGCTGTCACGCTGTGATTCCTGTTACTTCTCCTCTGCTTCATTCCTTTCCTGTCAGCTCCAAATCCCCCGTTATCTATCCATCTGAAACATGGGGTCTGACACTGGGTGGTGTCTGCTCAGCAGTAGTTCCCCTGCAAGCGGAGCCGATCCCTCAGCCGGTGTTGGAATGACAACGGAGGGGAGGGGAGTGCACCGGATAATGCACAGTCATGCAACCTCAAAAAAAAAATGTGGGTCCAAAAGTTTAGGGGGATATTCAGGGAGAAAGATGAAACAATCAAGCATAGGTGCATAAATATATGTATTTTATTTACAGTAAGCTGAGCCAGTGTGCACCAAAAGTAATCTCTTGGTGCTTAAAAAATGAAATTCAGGTATAGCAGCTCATTTCAGTTAGAAGTTAATCCAGTACAGTCAGATTCAAATCCAGTTTCATTCCAGTTGATGCCAACACATCCTACTTAAGTATTTTCCAGTTTAATCAAGTTATAATCCAGTTCAATACCATCAGCTTGATTAAATTAATTTAAATTGAGGATATTGACTTTCATAAGTATGGTATTGTTAATAAAGCAAAGAAAGATCCCCGACTGTAGCAAAATGACCTTATACTGATTCCAATGCATGTCACATAATCTAATTTTCTACATCCGCAAAATAACACAAAGGTTTATTGTGCTGTTTCCGCCGGTCCAAAGGATGTGAAATAGTCACCCAAAGAAAGCAGAAACCTTCTGGCTCCAGATGTATGACAGGCAGGACGGAGACCCAAATATGCACTAAAGAGTCTCATTCACAAGAGAGTCAACTCTGTTAAAACCCAATTTGAATTTCAGGATAAAGTTTAAAGTCAGCTTCACAACACTGCCTGCAATCTTTCAACTTTCATTTTCGTTTCTAAATATGGTATAGATAATTCTCAGTTATGCTTATCTGTGACACAGGGGACTTTTAGCTTCTTTATCACAGAAAGAAAAATGTTTCTTTCATCTGATAAGAAGCAGATAACTCTTTTGTCATTATAACTAACTATCCGTATCTTTAGGAGTCATAAAGATTGAGTGTTTCCAATAACAGTTTGGAATCATATCATTAATTTTTAATTCAAGAAGCCGTTTATGTAATGAATGCAAACAGAATGTGTCACTAAATTTGAACAAGGGTTTTATAAATATTTGCCACTGTAAGGTCAATTTAATTTGAGGAATAAATTGAATTAACAGCTCGTATAACTTTTCACAAATAACGGAATGGCAGGTATGGATAATTTGCACATGAACTAATCATCTCCATATATCTGGTTATGTTGCGATTTTAGCTATTTTATTTGTGAACAGGTCGGCAGATATGTGTTCTTCATTGTAATCTGTTGAGTTGCAGGATAAGGAACATCCAGGAACTTTGTAATATAATGGAGGATAATAGCCAATTTTAATATGACATCTTTTTCAGCACCAAATAAGGCAATGTACCCTCTACAACAGGGATGTCTAAGTCCAGCCTTTGAGAGATATCCTGCAACATTTAGGTTCACTTCTGCTCCAACATACCTGAATAAAATGTCTGAATTCCCTCATCAGCAGTCATTTGGCTCTGCAGAGCCCTGCTAATGTGTCATTCGTTTGATTCAGGTGTGATGGAGAAAAGATGCATAAGTTGAAGGAATATTAGACGAAGACTGGACTTGGGCACCAGCTTACCTGCCTAAGAGCTGCACGACATCATGGAAATACCAAAATATATTCCATTAGCTTGGAGGTAGACAGCCCCTTCCTCCACAGGAAGCTCCTGGGAATGAGCCACGTGCAACATCCAACAACTCCCTCAAACACACAAACCTTTTCCTTGAGGAATACCACCCTGAAGGAGGAAGTATTCCTGCTGCAAACGTATCAGTCTCCTTTTGAGCCATAATCTTACTTATCTATTAACCAAGACATCTTAGAGTACTTTTTGCCTGTGCCTTTTTGATTATTTGAGTCTTTGCCTGAATGCGGCACCTCTTTGGTGCCAACAGTTTGACCAGCTGAAACATAATAATCATTGTCTTCTGAAATTAAACCAGTCTGATTCTTTTTCTGTTCCATTTTCATTTTCTTTCTAATTGGTTGACTTTTTGCCGCTCATAAATGCTGATACTGCTTTACCAGCACAACAGTCATGCAACTGACATACAAATTTATTGTCATATACCCTTAATCCCCTGAGGGCTAAACACTCTATGGAGTGCATAAGCAGCGACAAGGACCTAATTTCATGACTTCTGAAGCTGCTTTTGCTACAGTGCACCTCGCACTGTTCTGTCACGCTAGGCGGTTTAAGTGGACCAATCGTAAGTCTGTTTTCTTGTCAATCATTGTTGGCAGGCGTTGTAGATACTTTGCCTGCTTTGTAAGTGACTCAGATATATTGTCTCTACTTGAAAATGAAATGTGTCCATTTCAATGTGTTCTGCCTTTTCATGACCTACACTTTTTAACTGCCCTTCCTTTGGTTTAGTGTTTTTAGTGCACAGAATACCAATATGTCCCTCTGAAAAACAAGTGTGAGCAATCCTTCGTTCTGGAGACTAATGCATAATATGTTTCCAATTTATATGTTGAAGTTGCCTTGAAATGTCAATTTTATCTAGTTAAATCCTGTTTTACAGTGAAATATCACAGATTTTGGAGTAACACAGATTCTCAGCTTTTGAAGATATGAGTCGTGATCTTAGCAAGCATTGTTTATCAGAATGACAGACTTTTTCTCTGGATTGTTGAGGTGGTTTACAAATCAGCTTGTGAGCTCACAGGCAGGAGAAAAAAATGGAAATGTGTGGAAGGGGAAACAACGCAACAGGATGTTATCTCATGTTGGAAGGTGCAGTTTGTTACAGATTTGTGAAACTGTTGAAAACTCTCCAAGTTGCTACTTGTTCCACTGCTGAAAAACACTATTTCTAAAGCAATGTAGCAATGTTTTTAAATTTGTTAATTTAAAAACAGTTTTAAATTAACAAATGAGGGAATGAATGCAGCTTCAAAACCCAAAAACTTGTGGTTCAGCCTCTCACATTGTCTTGAAAAGTAAAGCAGTATAAGCACAATACGCATAATGCTCTTGGAACAATTAAAATGTTGACTAACTTACATATGGATTGAGTTCATGGAAATACTGGAGTTGCATGAACTTGCAAAAGAAATGCTGGTTTTTAGTAGATTTCACATGTAGCAGCAGAATCGTGCTGGGAAGAAGCAGAAGGCTGCAGAGAGTCGTAGCAACGCAATACAGGAAGAAGAGGAAGAAAACGACAGATGATAGGAGAGGACTGAGGGAACAGGCGGAGGAGAGCAAGAGATTACTACCATAGTACGTCAGGCTAAGCTTGCCATCTTTATTGGTAACCATGGAAATAATTATAGAGCAGACAGACAGACTGTTCGGAGAGAGTAAGGTTTGGCGGAAAAAGAAAAGAAAGGGAGGGGATAAAAGACAAGAGGGGAGAAGGAGAAGGAAGAACCGATGGGGGGGTAAGGTAGGTGAAATGTTTTGTTGGAGTCCTGAAACTCTGCAGATGTTACTGAATAAAGAACGTGTAGAGATGAGCTGAGAAGCGATTGTAGAGGTGGTTTAACCAGATTCTTCATCGAAGCTGCTGCGGAGTACAGTGTTATCTTTTCTGCTCGGTTTTCTTTGTCATAAAACTACACAAAAACAAGATTTAGCTGATTGGAGGTGCGGTACATCCAGTACCGTTTGAGCATTGAAAGCAGCAGCAGAGTGTCGTCACAGCTTGCGTCCACCTATAGGAGGACATTTTTAACACAGTGAGCAGTTGATTAAGTTGACATGGATACTTATGCATTGCAACATTTTTGCACCCAAACTGAGAATGGCATAGTTTTAGTCCTGCCATCATGTAAATATTGACATTATGTCTTATTGCTGAAAAACGTTTTTGGTGCGGACATTTAAATGCTACGATCTCACTGTATATGACCAAGTTTGGTATGTGCACCTTGGGAAACACTAAAATACAATGTCAATTATTTTTAAGACAAAATGGAAATATGTACCATTGTTAAAACAGATGTTGATGATACAGAGAAAAAACCTAAGACATTAGCAGAAGAGCCTAGAAACCATTATATTGAAAACATTAACCTTAAGTTATTTATATTCACAACAGTGCACCCTTGAGGTTGATCTGGATATTGTGTTCAGTTTAGTTTGATGATTGGCAACGTTAACTTATTGATACAGGTCCCTCTAGTTACTCATCAAAAACGCAACTAGTGACAAATTTAAGGAGTTTGTAGAGACTTTTCACTGAAGTTAAACATTTCTAATCATATTGTACACACATTGCTTATGTTATTTGGGAACAGACTCAACACAGCCAATTGTTTGTTGTATGCAATCATGCTTACAATAATGCATTTTTTCAAATGCTTTAACTAACCTATAAATTATTTCCCTTTAAAACTATATATTTTCTAATTTATTATGACTATATATCCCAGTAAGCTAGGTATATGCTATTTAGCAAAAAAAAGTTTAGTAGCTTGACACACTTCAGTTGCTAACTAACCTGCACACTGTGACGTCTATATATAATTCCCTCTGAAAACTAAAAACTAATGCAATAGTTAACTAAATTGTTGCCATGGTTGCATGGTTGGAAACCATTGTGCCTCATTTAGAGGCTGGAAGTAGAGTTACTTTAACTCTACCGCTTTGCTTGAAGAGAATTAGGCAATATATAGCCTGTCATTGTGTAATTATTAATGTCTGCGATAATTATTGTGTCTTTGGTAAAGGTTTCTTAAAATTTGATACCATAAAGACCAAAATGTTAAAATTCTTAAAGCAACAAGCCTACATCGCAGACAATACTGCAGGTTAAACACGAAGAGGTGGGCTGAAACATTTACTAGATTTTAGCGCTTACATGAGTTTGAATGAATGGGTCTGTTAGAAATATGGTCTTGCCTTTTACGAGGATTTAAATAATGTGCTTGCATTCCTCCCACTCAGTTGCCCTTAGCCCTAAATTTCATGCTGCTCTTCCCATGCATGTGACAGCAGAAGGTGAGAGGTAACGAGTACTGATTAAGAGGCTGTGCAGAAAGGAGAGGGAAGGAAAGAGAGAGGTAGTGAGGTAAAAAAATGATGAGTATTTAAAATCACTCCAGGTCTCAGCAGGGATCCATGCAGCCCCACCCCTTCTGAACATCTCTCTCTCTCTTTAGCTTTTCTCTCTCTGTCTCTTTCTGCTGGAGATTCTCGGAGAGAAGGAGGGAAAAACAGAGAGGCGCAGGGTATTTTGTGCTCTGCCGCCGCTGCTGCCACCTCTCCAAACTGTCCTGTCATCCACCTGTGCAGGATAATCTCCAGCCATGCAGCAGTTGGGATACACAGCTTTCTGGGCGGATTTCCTAAGGATGAGCTTTTTTAGAGAGAAGGAGGACGAGGGACTAAGTTGTGATCAGCATCTGCCCGCTTCTGGGATACATCCACTTTGTCTTTAGACTTCCTTTTCGACCGATCATATCTACTTCTCATTTCTGCACAAGGTGGAATGTGTTGTACTTTTTTTTCTGCACAAGGAGCCAAAGGTCCCATCTTAATTGTTCTGATTGCTCGTTGACTGCTTGTTGTGGAGGTGTGGAGCTCTGTGGTGCACTTCACGCACGCTCTCATGCATGCACTGCATTTTCCCAGACATGCGCCTCCTTTCTCCTACTTTCGATCACAGTTAAACTCCGTTGTCTCCACCCCCCTCATCCATCTCTAGCCACTTCATCTCTGACATGCACAATAAGGCGGGAACGCACTAAGGAGACGAGCTCAGAAAAAACATTCCCGTCTAAAAGATGAGAGGAATCGCCCTCAGTGGATCTCCTGTCGGACACTGGGATTACGAGCAGAGGGTCTGTCCGGAGGGCACCGGGGAGAGAGGACAGCAAGAGGCCGGGGAGGGGGCGCTCTCATCCCCACTGCGTTCCGCCGAGCTGCCGATGCTGCCGGCGCTCAGTCAGAAGCAGGCTGCTGGTGCTGGAGGGAGGCGGGGGGAGGATGAACACTGCCTCAGTGTGAAATTATAATGGTCAGCCCGCTCTGGGAGTGTTTGTTTCTCTGTCGTTTTACCTCTCACTAATTAATCTGAGGATGCGAGGTAACGAACAGTGGCCTACTTAAGAACTGTCATCCTGCGTACACTTTGCGGTTTGGCACTTTCGGGCCACATCAGCAGTAAATTTAGCACTTTAGAAAAGCACAGGCCCACAGTTGGGAGTTTTCCTTTGCAGTGACAGGGCATCCTTCTACCAACAGGTCACTCTGTTGGTGTGTTGGCGTGTGTGTGTAAGTGTGTGTTAGTCTAATCGTTTATAGTCAGCAGGAAAAACCTTATAATCTCATTATAGGAATGTTAAGTAAATCTGTGGTTATTATATTGCACCTAGTTATATTTTGTATGTATTATTTAACCAAGAAAATGCCATCTTCTTAATAAATATATGCTATAAAGGAATTTTATGGGATGTTTGTAGAGTATCGGACCTAAATATTCAAAAATCTTGAAGGAGCCCTGATTCTAGGTGCCTTTGTGTTAAATGATTAATTTTTTATCCATCTGCCTATTTGTCCATGAAAGATTTAAAGGTCATGGATTGATTTATTTATACATTTTGCACCTTCGGAAGCACTGAGCTTTTGTAGTGAAATAGCTTTTTCTTTGCTCTGCTTCACTTTAAGATCCCCTGATTCCTTCCTTTTGTTCAGGCTGACTTTTTGAGCAATACTTTTTTCTCTGTGGAACTTTTTTCTATGGCCTTATAAACCCACCGGAGGATGTTTCAGCTGCTTCATCAGACCGGCCTGTGTTTCATAACACCTGTTGGCAGGTGCTGATTGCAGACACGCTCAGTTATTTATAAGACGTCTGTATCACTGTGCGCTTTCGGAGCTCAGAACAATCAGCAGCACTTGACGGGATGTGACACAATCGGCAGAACTGAACAAGTTCTGAGCCGATGAATAGAGACTCTGAGGCTGAAATCATCTTCTGCAAACAGAGGGGTCTCATGCTGTAAGCTGGAGGCTGACTGCACAAGTTTGGACAAAAAGCTCAAGGGCCCACCTGATCTAGGTAGGATATCTGTCTTTGTTTGATTTTTCTTTCCGTAATTTTGAATTTGCAGCTTTTATTTTGAAACTCCTTCTGTTTGATGCTCAGAAAAGAGCTGTTGTCATGGGCACCATAGGGTATGCTAATTGAAGTCACTATTCTTATTTTCTGCATCTTTCTGTTGACATCCAGCTGAGGAACACAAATATTTCATTGTTTTCCTGCTGCAGTTTCCTGATCAAACAAAAGCTCTGCGTTACATTTAGTAAAGATTCCTAGTTGATTGCAGAACAGTCGAGTCAATATTTCCCTTAAAGAAAAACCTAAGCTGGAGCTCAGTAAAAAGAAAATCAATGTTTTATCTTTAGTCGCTAAATTTTCTTAACTGTTGTTGTAAGAAATAATAGAAGTGCTGAAAACTGTAAAGAAGACTAAATTATAGAACATTGATTCTGAGATTTAATTAACGTATTGATTATCTTTTTGTCTATTACTCCTATTTCCAAAGTTTTTTTTTTTTTTTTTATTGCATCTACGTTGCATTTCCCTGTTGTTTCAAAGGTTGTTGCCACTGTTAAAGCTCCAAGTGTTGCTAGCCAGACTGGTTGATTTGGAAGTGATCAAATCCAGGTTCAAGGTCATCATCAGTCGACCTCACTTAAGGTTTTTACTGTGATGACGAAGAAGCAGCAGCTTGGAGAAAGAGAGCATAACAACATAGAAATGGCAGAAACAAATGCACTGCCACAGCAGTAAGCAAATAATAAACCAAAAGAAAAGTGAAAGTAAGTTGGGGAAAATAACAATATGAAACAATGGTGCCTGTTCAAAGTTGTTTTGGGGTTCTAGTTGTTGAGTCCGAATGGGATTTGTGAACCTGGTGACGTGGAGAGCAGCTGAGCATGATTTACCAGATTTTCTTCCGCAATAGAGAATATTTATGCATCTGTTGTACAATTTTCAGTTTGTTGTCTGCCAGGCTGGCAGAAGGTTTGAATTGTCAGCAATCCTCTGTATAGCATGAATGGTCAAGTTTCTTCATCAGATGTCTGCTTTGGTCAGTGGTAAGCTTTCATTTCAATATGCTGTGTTATTGTAGACTCAATGGTAGAGTAAGGCCACCATGCAGAGGTCCCAGCCATGGGTCATTTACTTCTTTTCCTCCCCTTCTCTCTCTGCCCTCTTCTTTAGACAAAAAAGAATACTCAGATATTTATGATGTGGAGGAGACAATAATATATTTTTTCCAATGTCCACCTTAAGTTTCACATTTCCCCCTGTACGGTTCAACTCAAAAGCAAACAAATGTATTCATGTGGAAAAATACAAAAACGGTGCAAAAGCTTTGTAATGTAAGTGCAAACTCTAGACAATTTTTATTTTAATCACTTTCTTATAGACAACAACATTCGACTTAAAGAAGTGAAGGCATGATGGTACTAGAAAACACAACATACCTTCGCTATACACGATGTTTGTTCATAATGTTATACCTGATCAGAGTATGTTTACAATTGAGGATTTTTTCCTTAACCTTCTCCTGACTGATACCTTTGGACAATGAGATCCTTTTGATCCTTTGTGACCTTTAAGGGATTGTGAGTTGGATGCAAATATTAAGACGTTCCTGCTGAAAGCTGAACTTTAGTTTAGTTTAATCAGATTCACTTTGATTTTGAGGCGATTAAGAAAACTCAACACTGAAACTGAATCCAAAGATGTTTCAACAAGCTATTAGTTTTACCTTGTTTATTTTATTTTTTTTTTTATTTTCCCTCTTACAGAATTGCTTCATTTTTCAAGTGAATTGTTAAGATAAGTAGAATTTTATTTCTGTCTGTTTCTCTCTTATTCTTTTTGTTTGGCCATACATTTTCATTTTAATGCATATTGCCCTTACCCTTTCTTTGTTACAATATTTTAATCATCTAATATTCACAGTGTAGGTTCCAAAGTGAATGTTTATGTTTTATTTGTTATGCAGATTTTCTCAGGAGTGTGGTTGTACGTTATGTACCTGATACAGACGTACCCTACACGTATTTGGATGAGGAGTTTTTCTGCAAACTTTTCTGTTAAACATCATTCTTGAGTTTCCTTTTTGATTTATTTTTCAGTCCTGATCATAACTGACATGTTATGAACATGTGTTTTGATTGAAAGCCAAAGTTCATTGTCATAAGTTTTAAATAAATATGCAAGATGCAACGGGGACTCGTCGTGTCTTATTGAAGACGTGTCAGTACCAGAAAACACTGAGCCAGGAGTTGCTTTATTGTTGGATTTAAGTTGTTACACACTGATATTTTATAATAAAGAAGATTCCACCTACAGTATGGAGCCAGGTAAATCAGATCAAACTGTACTCGCTGACCTTTATTAGAAAAAGAATTGAAGTTCAGCAGCAAAGAAAAGAAGCTAGACAAAATTAGACCTTTCATTTCTTTTTTGAAAGTCGCAGGAGGTGTGTTTACTGAAAAACAACAAGACACTCACTCTTCACTTCTAGAGGAAGCACAAAAGACAAAAAGCAATCAGTGGGAAGCTGACTGACAGTTCTGTATGAAGCTGTGCTTCTTGAAAGTTACTCAGATCCTGTAAAACACATTATTAAAGGAGGCAAGGGAGCATCAAAATGGAACTATCCATAAATCCAATGATCTTACAATTTATTACTCACTTTTGTTCACCCAACACAAGAACATCTGTTTTTCATTTCAGTAAAATCGGCAGTGAATTTTAGAGCTTTGTTTGTTGCAATGTTTTGTTTTGCACATGGCATATCTCTGCAGAGTTTGCATTCTGAGCTTGAGCTTGCTTGAGGTTTCCTCCCACACTCCATAGTCAGACATGTTTGGTTATTTAGGACTGTGCAGCCAATTCAGGGTGCACAGCAGTTCTCAGTGAATCGTGATGATTTCAGGAAGCCTCTTTATTTAATTGCTTTGACTGATTTAATATCCGATAAAAGAGAAAATTAGACTTTCCAGATGGATTAAGTTCTGAGACCGAAGTAGAAGTTGCTTTTGATCAAATTACTGCCTCCTTTATTCTCCACTCTGCAGCTGATGTGGCTTCACAAACCTTTCATTCATAAATACTGGGAAAAGAAATCTGAACCCTTCAGCAGGAATGACATTAAAACATTAAAAATTATGTTTATCTTTCAGAGACACCACCCAGTGGTAAAATGTTTTAGATTAATGTTGCCAAGCCTCCTTCCTGTTCCTCTCCAGAGTGCGCTCTGATGGATGTTGCTCTGCTGTACAATATTCATTGGTATTAGATACACTGGCACTGTCTTGTGAATTAAATTGGTTTTGTGTAATTTACAGTTAAGCCACCTTATTATATTTATGAGGAAATGATTGGCATAATTTTTAATCATGATGATCAGGGCTGCACCATACTTACCCGTATTGCTAAAGACTGATATCTAGTGTTCTTATGTTTTGTAGCCCTTTTTGAGGGGATTGTTGTAGAAGTTTAATGTGCATTTAATAATCTATAAGTCTGTAGGTGTAGGAGCTCCTCTGTACACCTGATACTTTCAAATAAATTTATATCAGTATATAAAGATCTGTCTTTATATACTGAACATTTTGGTTAATTGTTAAGCTGTGAATATATTCATATATATATATATATATATATGTGTGTGTGTGTGTGTGTGTTTCAATATAAACAAAAGCAATTAAAGTTAAAGCAAACGTTATCTGTGAGATTTATTTTTCTAAATTGAAAACAAATTAATTTCCACACTCAGCTCCTTCAGACTAGCGGCAGCAGCACATATTAAACACCTAGTGGAACCGCACATGTGCTGAGCCTGTCATACAAACTACTTCTCAGTCCAACGCTCCTAAGGAATGGCTTTATGAGGAGCAATTTATGAAAGCGGCGAGTCAAAAAAAGTAGGAGCTTCTTAAAGAGACGGAAGCCAATTTAAAGGGGTTTAAATTTCTTTTAAGCTATGCTTTACATATATTCAGCATTTTATAACAAATGAAGGTAACATAGTTATTTGATCTTGCTATACTTTAACTACTGGGGAGATATTATAAACTACAAGTAAAGAAAATCACAAATATTTCAACAAGCAATATACCGACATAATACTGTTTACCATGACAAATATGTTTGAGGACAAGAATGACAATTATGTAAATGAAGTTTACACTCATTTTGTAAAACTGCTTCAGTGATGGTGGCCCCATTCTTCTGTTTTGGTCAAATGTAGTGTTTGGTCTACCTGAATTTTGAAGGCTGCATTATTGTTTCAGCTCTTTTTTCCTCTTTGATTAAATATTCAAAGTGCTGTATCACCCAGCACTCCACTCAGCACTTGTTAGGAACTGGAAAAAACTTTTGGATGATGTGAAATGTATTCAAGAAACAATAGAAAACCTTCTTTTGCCTTGTATTCAAGCACTTAACGTGTCCTTTAAGTTCATTTTAGTTTATTTTTATAGTGCCACTATAAAACGTGTCCTTCAAGACACACCTTGTTAGACAAATTAATTTATTCGAGTCCAAAACAGTCAGATTCAACATAAAAGACAAATGAGTAAAAAGTAGCTTTTTAACCAACTCGTATTCTCACTTTGCGTCTCTTCCCTCTCTCATCCCAAGCCAGATTCTAAAAGGCAACACAACTATTGTTTTCTGCCAAATAGTGCAGACTGGCTGTGTTTGCTTGGTGTCCAGTGCTGCAAAGTGCAGCATCCATCTGTCCTTTTCTGATAAAACAATCCAAGACACAATCTAAGGTGTTTTAAAGACACTGGGGGATGTTTGCTAATTGATAAAAAAAAGATGCAGGCTCCTCTTTCCTGGCTGGGAGTGAGTCTCTGCCCAGAAAGAGGAGCAGAGGAATCTATTGGGTAGACAAAACTTCAAAAGTTAACATATCTTGTTCACAACGGATGGCAGAATGGAGCGGAAAAAGGTCTCATTTTCATCCACAGTGCTGCAGGAATCGTTCAAGTCTCCCACTGTGAAAAAGATCTTGAGGCAAAAAGCTCTTGAATTACCGGTGCATCTACACTCCAACATTCATATGTTATCATGAGATGTGGATCATTACAAGCAAATGAGATTCCTCTGAAAGATGGCTGGGCTTTGCCTTTGCAATAGGTCATATAGGATTGCTAGGCGGTAATTTCCCTGTTGGATGTGTACCTGGATAGATGAGTTGGTAGTCATTCTTTTTCACTATCCAGCTAGTGATTGTGGACGAGGCCTCAATTGAATTCTTTCTGAAATGTCTAAATGACAGCAAGGGACTAAAATTCTTGCTCCATAGACACCAAGTAGGATGTAGGTTCTTTACATGGAAATACTTGTTCCTTCACCCTCCATGAAGTGGTTCTGTCATTTTAAGGGATCTATGAGGTGGGCATGAACCTAGAAGGAACAGTTTGCTTGTCAGAGTTTTGTGTCTGGTGTAGGAGCGTCAGTGTGAAGTGCTTTATAACCAATAGAAAACCTAAGCAAAGCGATCTTGAAACTGCTAGTATCTTGGTACTAAAAACTACATATCATATTTACAGTCATGTGGAGTCATGCTGCATCTGTTTGTACTTTAGTTGTTTGTGATATATTTGAGAAACACAGTGGTGTTAAGGTGTCAAGTTTTACTTACAAATACATATGGATGCACCATCACTTTTCTTTTTTTTTTCACTTTTGGTGCTCATATAGATATCTGAGGTTTAGTATTGACTGATACAGAGAAAATCAATACTGAATTGACTTAGAACATTTATTTTTTAAAAACACAGAGTTCAGAGTTGATGGAAGGATGGGTGGAGTTCGAAACAGTGCAATCCTGGAAGAAACTTTAAGAGTTTTCTCCATCCAAATGCAATCTGTCGTGAACATGAGCTGTTTTCCAAATAATAATGGACAAACGCTTTTATTTAGTCATAAGCAAAGCTGGTAGAGTTGTAAAAGCAGTGTTTTTTTTAATGTATTTACTCAGGGAACAAAATACAAGTGTACTCTACAGTTTTCATATTTTTACTTTAAAAATGATGCACTAGTTTCACAAAATCCCAATAAAAGATGTTAGGTTTGTAATACGACTAAATAAGAACAAATTGAAAGCGTCTGAATACCTTTAGAGCATATTTAATCAATGATGTCTACCAAGCTAAATGTTAAAACATAAAACATTAATATGTTCTTCCATTTTTTGTTCACATTCTGGCTCTGAAAATGTGGTTCATTCCTTTGGTTTAGATGTCTACAAAGTTTAATTTAGCTGTTGTTTTCAGGTGACCTCAGATTCATTCATTATTTTTTACTCTTCCTTTGTAAAGTATTCCATAACCCACCTTCATTTTCTCTTCCTGTCCCTTAATATAATTTATCCGTCAGTGTATGACTGATTTCCCTGTGTATTGCTCTATGTGTAAAAACACAGCAGTGACTGCCTTGCATTTGTAGTCAGAGTTCATGTATCAAAAGCAACAGAGAGCCAAACAGCTTTCCATCATAACAAAGGCAAACATACAAAAAGCCCTGAGCATTTCAGCGCTATTAAGACACCCACTCCCTCTCCATCCTCCATCTCTGGCTGTTGTGCCGTCTCCATCCAACTCCCCCTTTGTCAGTCCGACTCCCAGCTCCTACCTCTTGTTACCACTCCCCCAGATGCACTTCCTCCTTTTCTATGCTTCTCCTTTTTTCCCTCTATTCAGCTGTCATCCTGTCTTCGTTCCATATAGACCTGCTCTTGCACTGTCTCTTCTACTCCTACACGAGCACTTAGCACCACCACATCCGCCCACACACACACACAATTTCTTCCTCTTTTTTTTTTAAACCAACCTCTTACTCATGTGTGTCTACATCCCTCCCTCCCTCCCACTCTTTTAACTCTGTCTCTCTTGCACTTCTCTCACTGGGTCTGAGCTGGAAGCGATTGCCACCCACACGTTCCCTCTTCAGCGCTCAGCCTGACATCAGATTTACATTCACAATGAACAAGAACTGCATCTCTCATGTTTCCTTGCACATGGCTGTACATACAGTGTTTGAATGCCGGAGCGGCTTGCTGCCATACGAAAACAAATGTGTCTGTTTTGTGTTTGACATTCAAGCTTTTGTTGCCTTTCTCTGGCGTCTGATAATCCTGTTTCGGTCTAGTTTCTAGCATTAAATTGAAATGTTATGGATGTTTAAGTTGAGAATGACGAAAAGATCAAATCTTTAAGAGAAAATCGTAACTCCTTCACCAGTGACAGAAACACAAAGTAGGATTTGACACAATTTCCTGAGTTTTGATGTAGAAATGATGCAGTGAAAAACGAAGGGCATAAAAGCAGTTTGACAAAACAGGGAGAAATTTTCAAGTTCAAAATCTACTATGTGTGACATCATAATATGCCTTTAAGTTTAAATACAGTGAAAGAACTGATCAGTTTTCTGGTATTGTAATATTTTACTATGCTTGCCTTGCAGCGTTTTGGTTAATCTCATTATTTTCAAACTGCTTTATAAATCAATTTAACTGAATATTCAGTTGAAATAAATAATAGTAAACCCTATAAAGGCCTATGTACAGTTGAAACTAGATATTTACATACACTGAATAATAAGACACATACACACTTCTTCTCATTGTCTGAAATTATGTCAGATCAAACTTTTCTTGCTTTATCTTAGTTAGAATGACCAAAATTATTTCTATTTGCTAAATATCAGAAAACCTTGTGAGAACAACGTTGCCGGTCTGTCATCAGCATAGAATGAAACAAGATAAGATAAATGAACTTCTGTTTTAAAACTGACGATTTATTGAACTGACTTTAAAACAGTTAAAAGTTATACACATTTACCAAAGAAAATATGAAGCAAATTGTTACAATTTTTTGCACATTATATTATTTGTAATTCTGTTCATTTGTTTTTTGATATTTTTTAGTTTTTTTTTTTTCTTTGTTTGAATCTACATGCCTGGATGTTTTGTCATTTCGTAACTGTTTTACCTGCATCTCCCCAGTATGGGACAATAAAGAGTATTTCTGTTCTGTTCTGTTCTAACAAACCACAGTAAAGTCACATTGGTGGAGGAAGATGACATTCATTTTGGATCTTTTAGGGGGCTTGCATTAATAGCAATTTTTTTAACAGGAAAAAGCTTGTTTTTTATTAGTTTTATTGATTTATTTTTATCTTTTTTGATGAAGCAAAATGCACATTTTCACCCTGTAAATCTGCAATGGGCTTTGAGGATGATTGACAAAGTCATCGGTTCTCACTCTTAATGCAGGAGATCGTTTAAAAGAAGAAGAAGAAGAATGATGTCTTTATGATGAGAAATCCCTCCTGTCCTTTCCAGGGGCCATTTAATCTCCTGCCATCTGCTGAAAGATACTGCTTCAAGAGAAAAACAGAACGTGCAACAACTCCACTCTTGAATGCTCCCTGTTGGTCAAGATAAAGCACACTATTATTATATTCCTGATTGCTTTGTAAAGAACAATTTTTTTTGACATTGTTCCTGAAATTATGATGTTTATAACTAAGGGAATGGATTTCAAACAATGTTCTTATAGTTTGACACCACCCGTAATTTAGTAACATTCGCTTAGCAGTGGAAACTGCTGCATTAGTGGGCTATGGGTGGTAATTATAATACAGGACCAGGAACATATGAACGGCCCTCAAGATGTCAAATTAAGCCTGTCTAATTTACAAGGTAAATTAGAGAGAAATGGGGCTATTCCTAGTGCAATCAGTCTCAGACAGAGAAAAGTTGATTCAGAGAAAATTGGCTTTAAAAACTGAAGAACTAGCTGACCCAGGGGCACTAGTCATTAAGTTGATTAGCACCGCAGCCTGCTTTCACATCATGCTCTTCAGTGAACTAAGTTTCTTTGCTATGCTTTGTGTAGTAACTCCATTAATGTGAACAGTCTGTGCCTTTTCTGCAGCTGGGAAACTGGTAAGCTCAGCTCTGAGCTCCCTGTCCAACATATTTCTCTGATTTTTCCATCAAGGAGAGTTTACAATAAGCAATATTGTATTATATATATATATATAACTGCAACTAAGTTAAGAATAAATGCTGATATTGTACAAACCTCACTTTACTATGGTTTGTTTGAAAGGTTTTCATATTTTCCATGGAATTTATGTCCAAGCAAATCCATCCTTAGGCAAAAAAAAAAAATCTAAACCAACAAAAAAAAACTAGAGATTCATCTCATTCTCTAAAGGACAAAGTTTGCATGATAATGTTAAAGTTCAAGGAAGGACAACTGGAAAAGGACTGAACAATTATAGGTTTTTTGGAAAGGTTGCAGGAAGACAAAACCTTATTTGTCAAAACCAAGACAATAGTTTGAAGTATTATCGAAACATGATCATCATTCCAAATCCAGATGAAGTAATCGGTTGTCTTCAGTTTTTCAGGGTGACGTTTATTTGTCTGCTTAAAAACTTAATTCAAGCTGTATGGTGACAACAAAAAAGCTCTGTTGTCGTTTATATTTATGATCTAAATTAATGAACTTGGCCTTCTCTTAAAAACAAGTGGAATGTTTTGGGATTGTGATTTTTAAAAAAAAAAGAACAAGCGACTTACGCGACGCTGTTCCGGTGCATGGGTGATTTATTGAGCGGCTAAATCAAAGAGGCAGGCAGGTCTATTCCACATGACCCCAGTCAGGCAGAATCACAACCCCCATGACATGATGATGCCTCCGCCTGCATTTTTCTGCTCTGCCTTTCAAGCCTTTACATCATCCATAAACGCTACTTATGTAAGAGTTTTAAAATTAGGCCCAACAAGAGAATGAACGTAATTCTCCTCATGCATCCTCATCTTCTGTTAATCGTTAGCACTGACTGAAGAGATCAAAGGGTTTATTGATTATTCAGCTGATATCCCTCAATCAGATCTCACTGTTCAGCTGAATCTATTAATTTATGTATGTTTTTCTGCGGCTGTAGTTTCTAAAGACCCTTAATGTTTCGGGCGTTTTTGTGTTTTGGACATACTGTGCGTTTGAAAATAAAACGCAAGGTGCTTCAGGAAAAAGGGAAAAAAAGAAAAAAAAAAGGTTCCCATAGCAACGGAATACAGAACCAGAGTAAGGATCAAAAAGAGAGTGAGTGAAAAATAGATTCCAATGAGTTTTTTTTCATCATTATTATTCTGCTGTCAATGTCGTTTTAAAAATAAAGCCTAATGGCTTTGATTAATTCAGACGGCCATTAACGCGTGAATTTATTTATTGGAAGAGGCTGAAAAGACAAAGCCTAGCATCCATGCTTTGGTTTGAATTTTGTCTCAGGCTAGCAGCCTCTTCTGACCTCATCCATCTAAAATCTATCAGCAGGCTTTGGAAAAGAGCAGATGATTTTTATACTGAGCCTGAATGAGTTTTCGCACAAGATGCCGCCTACTGTTCTCCTCCCTCTGCATATAGAACGGGGTACTTAGGCTATGTTATCTTCATAAAAGTGAATTGATGTCCGTATTCACCCTGAATTGTAAATTTTTATTAAAATTTAAAATGCCTGCATGGATTCATACAATATGTGGACGTATGTCTAAATTTTAGAGTATAACTGTCTCTTTAATGCCGTTATATGCAAAATAATTACAAGAAACTGATATTACCGACATAAGGGAGGCCTATATGTGAGAAGGGGTTATTTTAAAGTTCTTAATGAGGTGCAAAGAAGACTAGAAAACACTCCGCAAACACACTCAAAAGCCTTGCTTCACTGAAGGTTTGCACATCTTTTGTACAAACAAAACGGGTACAAAACATTGATTACTTTGTCTAATCCACAAAGCTGCCACAGAAGAAGATTTGCACCTGAAAACGCACTCGTAAGCAAGAAGCCTCTTTTTGTATCAATGTAGTTTTCACACATTATAAGCAAAACAAACCGTGTTCTTGTATGTTTATAGAACTTATAACCAGGTTGAAAAGTGTTGTAGTCTCAAAGACAAGTGTTTGTTTGCAGCACACAGTTAACATGGTACATTTAGTAAAAACCGATGAATCTGCTTAGTCACACTGAGGTGAGTCTTCCTCAATCAGTTTTAGTTCTTACACTTTGAATATTGACTCAAGTACAGCACATTAAAATTATTGTTCGAGTTCCCAATACTGCACACTACATCTACAGTACAAATAAAATCCAGGATATACTGCAGATGTACACGATTTTTAAGGGTAAGGAGATAAATGATTTGTCTTAAACCTACAATTAAGTATGTTTTGGTGCTTTTTCTGTTTGCTCTAATCAAGAAAAACAAATAAGTAGACACTACAGAAAAGATTTGGTTTGATTTATTTTATTTGATAAAAGATAAGTGGGTATAGCGGATGGATGGATGGATGGATGGATGGATGGATGGATGGATGGATGGATGGATGGATGGATGGATGGATGGATGGATG
>CAEGAE010023469.1:0-16299 GCA_903067095.1 Girardinus metallicus | reverse complement strand
TGGGGTTAAGTGCCTTGCCCAAGGGCACATCGACATGGGGCAGGAGGAAGCTGGAATTGAACCTACAACCTTCCGATCACAAGACAACTACTCTTCCCACAGAGCCACAGTCGCTTTAATGTAAACCTTAATATTTTATTTTCTTTTTATATGATTCAAGTGTAGCAACCTGTCCATACTGTTTAAAGAAACTTAGATAAGTGTTACCATAACGACTAATTTCCCCTTCAGGAATAACGAAGCATTTAAATTTAATTAAATCACATCAAACTCAATTAAATTGAATTGAATTACAGCTGCATGATACATGACTGGACTGAAGAAGTAACAGTGAAATTGTCCAAAGGAGGAGTGGGAAACTATGTTTCAGGAGTTAATATTTTTACTTTACCATAATGTTAGAGGTAATAGATTGTGTTTACCAGCTAATGCCACCTACAAATAAAAGTAATTTATTTTGATATTCTTGCAAAAGTCAGCAGCAGGGAATCCGTTTGTCAGCAGCATAATAAAAACAACAACAGAGCAAATAGACTTTCATGTCATAACAGATGCTGCAGTTATTTTTATAAAGTAGAATGTTTTAGGGCTGCGTGCGTAATGTACTGGACCTATTCTTCTCTATTATGTAGGGGTTGATCTCAGGGTTGTTGCAGTAAGAATAGTTAATCTTTTTTTGCACTTCCAAAGTAACAGTCCTGAAGCCATGGAAACTGCACTTAAAATATTTTTGTTCTCTACATCATTTATTTGCAGTGTTTGAGTCTCAGACCCTCCTCAGGCTACGGCTGTGAACCTCAAATATATATATAACAGCAACTTTGACAGTTGCAAGTTTACAGTAGGTTGATTATTGCTTAGCTGGTATTAGGTTTGGTTTCCCTGCAGGCCAAACTATAAATCAAATTCATGTCTTGCCTTTGCAGGATAATGAGCAGTAGTTGCAGACTAATGAGAGGCAGGTCACCAGCGAAGTACTCGTCGAAAGACCCTCTTTTAAACCTGTGTGAACTTTATTTCTTTTCTTGATTGTTCCTAACCTTATGACTACCTATTACTTATTTCCATTAAGTCACATTGGGCTGTGTAACCCTGGATCAATCCTTATGAGCTGCATTTTGCCAAGGTCAGCAGTGTTCATCACTGCAGAAAGTGAATAAACAGTCTGCTTCTCCCTGTTGCTTACCAGGCTGGTTTGAAAGCATTATTCCCTTTCTGTGCTCCTGCTGTCAGGACTAAACCTTGAATTGCTTAGAGTGATTAGTAGCAGGGAGCGTGCTGCAGCAATGGTCCCAGGCTACTTTTGTTTATGTTGAGGCTTTTACGCATTCTGTTTAATGCGCTTGTGGGGCTCGCTTTTGATCCCGGAAGGAGGCTGCTGAGATACCCCTTCTCCATCTTTCCCCACCTCTCCCCCCTGCTTGCATAAGCGCTACCAAATTCAGTTCTGTCTGACAAGCCGTTTAACCACCCCCACCACCTCTGCCCAAGTCTTTCTTCCCCTCTATTGAAAATACACCTTTCTGTTGACTGAGGAAGCTTTTCTATAGAGCTGAGGCATGTGAAAATCTTTCAGAAAAGGAGTAAGTGCTGCCTGTTTGGAGCATTCTTTGCCTTCAATAGATGTTGTAGACAATGTTCTTGATATCTGCCCAAATTTCTTCCAAGCATGTCTAGAAGTAGGCATGAGGTGATATGAGATTCTCACGGTGGGTAAAAATACCACGATTTCACGGTAATTACACGGGAACGAAAAAAAATGTTGCTGTTGCTAAAATTGTATATTTTGTAATGTAATGTATGATTAAAACTTATTTCTAAAGATAATATTTGAACACCTTCTAAGTCTTGTTGTTCTTTTCAAATTATCTTTTTTTTTACTGAGCAATATTGTGACATTGTTTTGCTGTTGTGCTCTTGATAGATTTTTAGAAGGAGAAATGCACCGATCAGGCTTTTTCTTGACAATAGCAATATATGGCTTTCTTTTATTCTTTAAATTTTTTTTATTTTAAGGATTTTGCCACAAAAACAGAAATAAAATGTTCGCCAAAATGTATTTCTAAACCAAGCTGAAAAAGAAAAAAACTAAAGTAATAAAGAGCAAATCTTTATTAGATTTTTGTTAAACTAAAAGAAGTGCTTAAAGGTGTATGCTGGTGGTTGGAGGGATTACAGACTAAAAATGTTGCAAGTTTTAATGCACTTAATAAAGATCTCCCCCATATTTTGACTGTATGCCACTAAATTCTAAAACAAATTGTACAGTTTCATTTGATTGGTGGAGCTCTATTTTCAAGCTGCCATGACTCAGGTCGTCTCCTCCGATAATGAGCCTACTGCTGGCTGCTTGTTGAACATGCTGCTGTAGCGATAGCCAATTTTTTGCTTAGTTTTTGTTTAGCATTTTTGCTAACTTTGAAAACACTTAGCGCACTAGCTTCCCCTAAAATAGTTATTCTGAAAAAATTCTAAAGCACTAATTTGCTTAGTAGTTCTGTGAATTTACATTTGACATTTGAATATAGTTCAACATCTGCGTTGAAGTTTTGCTAATCCACTGTTAAGAATTCTTAGATTAGATGGGTCATTGACACACTGTGTCAACATGGTTGAATTTAGCATTTCAGCGCATTTGCAAAAGCTTCTGCTAAATAACGTGTTGATGTAGTGCTTCAACTTTAGCAGAACTAATGTATATGATTAGTGCTTTAGGTTTAGCACAGCTAACTTTTTAGTTAGCGGTGCCCACCGTTATTGGTATTTTTATGTCTAAGGCATTCCTATGTCTGATTACGTCACAATCTATTGGGCTATGGGCATGTTAAAGCATTATTACTGTTTAATTTATTATGTTTTTTATTTATCATATTTCATGTCAACGACCACCAAAAGTATAGCAGGTTTTGGGGAGGCTGAGCAGCCTGATCCACTATGGTTGTCTTTTGGCAAGAGGTGTCCTATCAGCTGAATATGACCTTTTTCATGTGACAAGCTGTGCAAAACACCAGGTGAGATACGGATTACCTCTGGCATGCTTCTCTCATTGTCGTCTAATTAAAAAGACTTAAAACTTTTATACCTTTTTGCTACTTTGGATTTTATAGACTAAAACTGGAAGTGTATGAAGCTGGAGCTCCAGCAGCCAGATAATAGTCAGCTGCTTAAGACATTCTGTTCACTGCATGCTAACTATAGTTGTAAAACAAATTGATTATACTTTGATAGGTCTTTTATAGGTTTTCTTGCATGACAGCCAAACTTGTCTTTCTTGCTAGCGCAGGTCAGTTTAGGAATATTCAGTGTAGTTAACAGGAAAAAGTCTTAAGATCTTGGGGAACACTTACTAATTTGTTTGCCCAGTCAAAAAAATGACAATAGATGTAATAAATCTTTTACATTTTTATAATTTTTATAATTTTGCTGGTTAATCTCTTTAATATTTAATAGCATATCAGATGTCATTTTTGTAAATTCATCACGAGTCACAAATAACGAGCTAATTTCACACACAAGCGACTACTAATCACTTAGATTGCTCACACATTGTCCATGTGCATCTCTGTGTCTGTCGTCTGTGTCGCCTGAATATGTCAGCGTTTAGTCCTGCTTTCTGCTAAGAAGAATCTCCAACATTTCAGGGAAACAAAGGTTGTACAGAGAGCGGAAGCCAGATTTATATTCAGCACCAGCTCTGAATAGCAATTCTCAGCACACTGCTAATTGTTTGATGGATAGTGCGGGGCCATTTGCATTTATATCGGACCACAAAACGCCTCCCGCCTATTTAGATCCCATATTTAACCTCTGACACTATAGCAATGGTCACAACTGCCCAGCTAAAGTCTCAGGAAGTGTTTTTAACAAAGGGTGCCACTGTTTTTCCTGCAGGTGGTGTCTTTAAGGGGTTGGTGTGAGGGATGTACTTTTGTGTAAGGAAGCAGAGATGTCTTCATTTTGCAGGAGAGGCTTTTGAAGCGTTGATTATTCAGGTTAAGTTTGAGGTTATCCTAATTTTTAGCACACTTTTCAGGTAGGTATGATTGGGAAGCTGACACGTCTACATTATTTGTACTAAAATCCCATTTATTCAGGTACAAAGAGACTCAAACGTAAAGCCTCTTACCAATGTTAGTTCCAATATATTCTGTATCCCTAATCGTTTTGTTACTGACATATTTGTTTTTTAACATAAAAGTAATAAAAATAAAAAAAAATCACTAAATCCATAGCTGTAAATTTGCAGGTACTTCTCAATAAATGAAAAATTCTTTGTTGTTGATATTTTTTTTCTTTCTGTAATTTCATTTAACCATAAAACTTACACATATATTGGTAAACAGAGTGATATATTGTTTTGTGCTAATTATACATTTAAACTGATGAAAACCCAAAGTTTGGATTCTTCATGATGGAAACAGTCATGGGAAAATCTGCTGTCCCTACAGTAAGGCACTCTCTTAGATTTTATTGTCTGAAAGTTTCTATTTGTATTTGAGAGAAATGCCTCTTGTCAACTGCTGGCATCCAACAGTAGAGGCACACTGATTATATTTTCTTTATTGCCAAAAAGTCTTCTGTGAGTTCTTGAGTCAAAAGAAAGCAGAACCCTTTAAATATTGTCCACATCCAGCTGTCTAGTGTGGCTGTTAAAAGCTGCAGGTTTTTATCACAATTGCACTACAAGAGCAGAGTAGCTTATGGGCAGTTTCCTTTCTTTTGAAGCTGTCAGTACTTTAGTTTCTTTGCTGCTGCAGCTGAAGTTCTGTCTTCTGTCCAAGGTTTTAAACCAGATATTTTTTTAACACAGCAGGTGAAGTCCAACGCAGGATAAAAAAACCAACCATGGATACTAGGTAGACTTTCTAACCTGCTGAAATTTTAACCTTTTCTGAACTTTAGATTTTAAACTCTAATCGACCTGCTCTAAACTTTTAGCTTGGAGGAGACGTTAAAGAAGATTTCCCCAAGGATTGAAGGCTCTCAGTTTTTATAATGTTTAAATGTGCAGTCCCTTCCTGCGACTATGCATTTCAGCAGCACCGCTGTAACCGATTGATTTCACTCTGGTTCTTCCTGCAACGCTTTTTATTTGTTGGACCACATCCCTCCTCTGCAGAGCTCACAGCTGCTACACATTTCCTTTTTACATCCTCAGACAAACCATAATCTACCCTGGTGCAGATAATGAAATTGAAAAAGGTGGAGTCTGCAATTGCTTTAAGGAGAAAAACAGACCATCCATCATTTCTTTTGTCTTTCAAGAGAGACCTCAGTTGATTTTGGAACATTGCAGAGATACCCGGCTGGTTTCTGGTGCAGCTTAAGCTCTGCAGCTCAAGCTTTTGAAGAACTTCTACTTTGAAATAAAAGCACGATTCTTATCTTCATTTTTTTAGAGATTTCAATCAGTGGCACTTTTTTTTTTTTCCACTGGTGTTCGCTAATAACTTTTCTAAGTCTTTGTGAATGCTCTCTTACTAACCTTTTTTCATTACTTCAAGGCACTTCTCACAGTCTGCCAACTCTTATCTGGAAACGATAAAATTTCTTTTGAATTTGTCTGTGTATAATTTATTACCTGTCTCGTTATAAGAAATCTTTTTTTTGTTTTGTTTTTTGGTTCATTAAAATAATTCAGCAGTTTTGAACACGGCAGCATTGTGAGAAGTTGCAAGCAGCTCCTCAAGATGCACGAGTCCTGAACTGGAGAATACTTGCATCTTATATCATCAGTCATTGTGAGCAGTTTGCTGAAACCCTTGCTGGGTTTCCCATGGTCTCAAAAGTACATCTCATTGCATAGGAGCTGATTAATAATGAGGTGGAAGGTCTCTGCAGAATTTTAGCCAAAGCACTTAGCGCGGCCCTTTGGAAGCAAAAACAATGCACTTTTTCAAAAACTTTGTGAAGCTGCTTGTTTTCCATCCTCTTGCATTTGCATCAAGGATCTCAAATTAAATAAAAAAAAATTAGCTGCTCCGACATTTGAAATCTTAGGAGCAACTGAAGTGCTCTTGTGGCAGCGCAACCCCCAAACACACACCCTGACCTTCCCACAGGCCCCTCGCTCTTCATGTGGCCTCGAATCATTAATCACCAGGATCTTTTCAGCTGTCAATACATACAAGAAGAGACCCCCAAAGACAACAATGATGTCTCAAATGAAACCCTTTTCTTTTGTTTTTCAGAACGGGGGCAAATACAGTTCACTGAGGATTACTGTTTACTGCTCTGTCCGGCACAAACCTCATACTGTATTCATAAAGAGCTTATCTGGTGGAGAAATCCTTGTCTGAACAGCACAGCATATTGTGAGTAAAAAGTCTCCGATCCGACTGGATTAGTTTTGATCTCTTGTTGAAAACAGTTATGTGTCCTTCTAGAATGAGTTGTAATTCATTTTCGCTTAAAGGGGCTGAGTAATGTCAAAGCAGAAGTATAAACTAAAATATTTATGAGTATTTAGCCATGAAGCTGCATTTGAAAAAATGATGAACAGACCTATTAAACTGCAGGAATAATGTTTTACAAATTTATACAGCTGGACTCTCTTTTGTAAATAGACACAATTTCTAGAATAGGATTTTTTTTTTTTTTTTGGAGGGAGGGGTGCGCTGATTACCGTTTTCTGGCCAATCGGTGGTCTTTAAAAAGACAGACCTGCCAATTAAATTTTTGGCTGACACAGATTTTTTTTTTCTTTTTTGAGTAGTTGCTGAATTTTGTGGCAAAGTTGCTAAGTGTCCAACAATGGGGTGACTATTGTTAAGTGAGAGCAGATGTGACCTGGTGGGCAGGTCTGTCAGGCAGCATTCTAACAGCAGAGCAGAAGGGGACCATGGCTGATTTTCAGACTTTTGCAAAGATAGATAAGAAAGGTGGAAGCGATCAGTTTCTCATTTAAGCATCAGCTGATCACAGAATTCCCAAAATTAAGTGGGCGGTATAATGTAAAATAAAGTTTTTGAACATTTTTTTTTTTACCATTTTATAATGTTATTCTATCATCAAAAACATACCTGGACTGTTGCTTTTAGTATTTCATTAATTTCAAGGAATCCTTTCATCTCTGGCAGCCATTCAAAGGTACCTAAACACTTGTTCTCACCAAGCATCTCCAGCTGAACTTCTGCCTTACACAAACCCTGGCCCCCCATGTGCATTCTCCCCTCTGCTCCTGCAGACTAGCAGCAGCAGCAATTGGCAAACACCTGGTGGAACTGCGCATTTGCAGAGCTTATAATACCAAGTCTCCTCAGAACAGTTGTAAATGGCATGGAGAGGCATTGTTGTGATGTCGTACTGAAGGCAAAGTGTCAAAGAGAGTAGGAGATTCCTAAAGAGGCAGAGGATAAATTTTGAGGAAGGCGAATTTCTTTTAAGTTATATTTGATGTGTACAATATTTTTTTTTTAACAACTGAAGGTAACATAGTTACTTGATTCTTCTATAAAATGGCGCTGTTTCTGAAAAATACATAATGCCACCCCTTTAAGGACTTATCAGTACCCGATTTATGTCTTCAAAAAATACAAATTTGTATTTTTTTGAATCCAAATTTCAACTGCATTTTTTTAGATTTTTAACCCTTTATTACTAAAATAAAGGGTTGTGGTTGACATGTGACAAAAGCTTTGCAGTTGGCTGTACTTAAGCTTTAAATAAACAGCCCCCAAACTTTTAATAAGGTTTACTCACATATTGACATTTGTTAATCCAACTTAATGTTCTAAAACACTTGGTCACTATAAATGAGACGCTTGCAGGGCCCCCATCACTAAACTACTGTACAATTACCCATTGATTCATCCTATGTTTCACTGACACTGCATTTTTTTTTCTTTTTCTTTTTTTTTTTTTTTTTTCGATATTCACTTTAGTATTTTGTCCTTGAAGGCAAGTGGGGAAAAAAAATGGTGCATGGCTGAATACTAAAATTTCCTCCCTCTCCTATTGATCTTATCCTGGGTGTGCTGTTTGGCAGTTGAGGCTTTACGATGCAGATTTTAATCACCTCTGCTGGTTCGCAGTGGCCCCTGGATGTGTCTGGCACCGCAGCTCTCAGGCTCGGGATGATTTGTGGCGTGTAAACAACACAATTCAAGGCAGGACACCTGCCACTTTTTCCACACGCCGGACACCCAGCATTTTCTGTGCGACATATGAACTGTAATATTTGTGGGTGGGAGACTCGTGTCATGAAGTTTATAGGTACATGATTTGTTGTGTCATATTTTATTAGTTGAAAGGCGGGTGCAGTGGACTGAGTCATGCAAAAACCTCCAGCTGGGAACATATATATTTGTTAAACAGTTTGTGTTTCAGAAGTGACTCATCCAAGTGGTACTCTAACCTTTGGTTGTGTTGAAGTTAAAGGGTTTTTCTTTTATTTTCTGTAAACATGGTTTTGGATGTTTGCTTCTGAGACATGAACAGGTGATTTTTTTTTTTTTTTTTTTTTTTTTTTTAACAATACAAATCCCTTTTTGCTACTTTTGCAGCTGCAGGTCTTTTGGGTACATCTCAAGCTAAGTCAGACTGTTTGAAAATTGTCTAACTTCAGTCTTGAAGTTAAACCGCAGTCAGTTGGATTTAGGTCTGGACTTTCACTTTTAATTATTGCTTTGCAGTCCTAGCGCTTGACTTGTAGGAAGGTGAAGTTTTCTTACAGTCTCTACCTACAGATTTGATTTTCTTGTAGGATTAACCTGCGTTTAGCTCCATCCACCTTCCTGTCAAATCTTACCAGTCCATTCTGAAGAAACATCCCCCAGCATGATATTATTGACTCCATGTTTACATGATTCTGTCATGTAAGTTTTGCGCTATATATTGGCAATGTTCAGAGAGGTTTAATGCTCAATTAAGATTTTTTTTTTTTTTGCTGAAATCAGATTTTCTTTTCAGTTTTGTTTTGTTTTTTGCATTGTCATTTATACCACTGAATAATCCAACTGCACTCAGAGTTCCATCTGAACGGTGTACGACAACAAATTGACCCGTATGCACAGAACAACGTAGATATCCACAGCAGCGCAATATTTATTGTCACATGATTATAATAAGACAAACAAAGTTAACAACCAGAAGCACAAATAAGAGCGGTAGCCTTTTGTGGAGTATTACCACGTCTGGCTTCTTCTGGTGCAGAATTATGATACATGTCTCAAATCAACTTCTTAAAAGTCGAATAAAATGTGACATGCCTGTTTAGACTGCAGACACTTTGAAAACCATCTGATATGAATCTGATTTAGCACCACATGTGGAAATGGCACAGATTGGATTTTTGGGTGGTGAAAAGATCAGAATTGGGCCGTTCAGATAGCCATGAAAAAGTCTAATATGGACAAAAAAATAGAATTTGCGTCAGATTTACCTGCTATGTGAATGTAGCCATAGTGTTTTGCACATGAGAACAAAAAGTAGCATTTTGGGTTTTATTGTATCAAAGAACCTCCTACTGCATATTTGTCTCCCCTTCACTCCTATTGCCAAACTTCAATGAGGCGTTCAGCAGTGAAATCCAGATTTGTAAAATGTAGAACTAGTAGTCGTTCTCATTTCCTGGTCTATCTGCAGGTGGACAACCATACGTAGAAGTTTTTGTTTTTTCAGAACAATACACCCCTACATATTAAATGGAATATGTAGGGGTGTATGGAAGAATCAATCCCTACTTGATTCTTCCATACATTGAATATACATTTATTTAAAAAATTTGTTGTATTTTTCTTCTACAGAATCGCTCAAACTGAACCGGAGTTACGACCCACATTTTCATCTGAAAGTAGAGAGGAGGCAGCCATGGAGGTGAAGGAACGAAGACCCTATCGCTCGCTCACGACCCGGCAGGACACTGAGCGCCGTTACACCAGCTCCTCTGCAGACAGCGAAGATAGTAAACCCAACTCTAAATCCTACAGCTCCAGCGAAACACTCAAAGCCTTTGACCACGACTCGAGGATGGCGTACGGCAGCCGTGTGAAGGAAATGGTTCACCATGAAGTGGATGAATTCAGCCGGCAAGGTTAGAGCAAAATCACAAATCCACTAGTCTATAACAAGTCATTCAATTATTTTTTTTTTACTCAATTTTATTAACAATCAACAGAGGGAAAACAAGCCAATAATTGCAAAAAATATAAAATTTTTTAAAACTCAAAAGAAAGGAGGTACACACAACATTTAAACCTTCAGTTTTAGACAAGTGTACCCTATAAATGTAATTTTTTTAGCTTATTTAGTTATTTATTAGTTATATATTTTTGTCATAGTTCAAAACTAAATATTTATTTTTCCAAACAAAATATTTAGCTTGGACTTAAATATTTAGCAAACAAACTGTGTATTTAAACAAATTTTAAACTAAATATTTAATTTGGAGCTACATATTTCGCTTGTGAAATAAATATTTAATTCCAAAGTAAATATTTTTTTAATCTGACGCTTAAAAAAATTACCTAGTGAAAATATGACTTCTTTTTTCTTTCTCACTGTGTAACAACCGCCAACCGATATCCATAAGGGGCATTACTTACTATAATTAAAATATTTAATAAGGTGTTTAAATGCTAAATATATACGGTGTACTTAACTCCTTCAACACTGAATAAAATTGTTGTATTTTAGCTTTCTTACCTTTCAGTCGAGATATATTTGATGATTTTACTTTGTAGTTCAAATGCTCATTTCCAGAGCGCTGTTTATCATCTTACTGTAGGGGCGGACTTTTCCCTGCGAGACCTCGGCTTTGGAGATGGCCTTCCATCGCATGTAGCTACGTACAGGAGCGACATGGGGCTGCCTCACCGTGACTACTCCGTCAGCGTGGGCTCTGACGCAGACACAGAGACGGACGGCATCATGTCCCCGGAACACGCGGTCAGGCTGTGGGGCCGCAGCAACACCAAGTCGGGCCGCAGCTCGTGTCTCTCCAGCAGGGCCAACTCCAACCTGACGCTCACCGACACTGAACACGAGAACACAGAAAACGGTAGGAACCTGACTTTCCTCCTCAACTTCTTCAAAACACATGCCATTCTTAGGCTACAGTGTTATCATGTTGGTTTAACTGAATATGAGCTTCAACTGCTCACTTTTTACTTTTCTAATATTTTTCTGTCTTTAAATTGCTAAGAAAGCTTAGCTGCTTTTAAAATACAGAGAAATAACCACCTAAACATAATAAGGCAGCTAAGTTGTTGCTGACCTCTTGCTCGTTTTGTCTGGTAGATAAACAGCATTTTAATGAACAGTTATCAAATGACAGCGTTTTGACACTAGAAGCAGAGAGAAAAAGAAATAAGACAAAAAAAAAAAAACACTTTTTTTGATCAAACATGAATCTATGTATGAGTCATACTTTGGAGTATATTGTTATATAACTATCCCAGCAGAGCTATTACGTCCAGAAGTATTGCCGCAAACAACACCTGACAGAAAGGAATTTATCCAACTTCAACAAATCTATGATCAGTCTTGCACATGAGACAGAAAGTGAGCGCAGCTCTATATCTTATCAGTCCTGGATGATTGTGACATTAATATGTTTCAGTCAATATTCCATTGTTGACTTTGTCAGAAAAACTGCCTGGCAGGTTGCAATTTGTGACTTTAAGGAGAATTTGGGAAGTATTTTTGTGCCTTGGTATGAAAGGTAAGAATGGTTTTCAGTGGTGGGCACCAGTTAGCTGCCGCAACCTGACAGCACTATTCATAAACATTAGTTACGTCAATGCTAGTATGGTATTTAATGGAAGCTAAAGCATTAAATGCAACTATAGTGATATACACCAAGCGTCAGTGAAGTGTTATGTCGCCTTCAACAAGGTCAAACGGATTATTGCACATCTATCTGCTCTGTTGTACTTCAGGAGCTTCAGAAAGTAATTCTTTAAGAAAAACCTTTGAATTTTACATTTGTTGAGGGTTGATAACTCTGTTGCTGCCTGATTGACCACAGCAGGGGTGCGGTCAGAAAGCAAGCAGAACATCAGTAGATTTTCAACTGTTCTAAAATGATAAGTTCACATTTGCTGCACCGAATAGAGAACATAAGAAGAGGACATCAAACTGCTATGTAAACAGTCTTCAGCCACTTCAAGATGAAGAGGCCGAAGACTTCATTTTAAAGTCTTATACCTACTTTATAACTACTTGTTATACTTTTATAACAAGTAGTTATAAAAATATAACTACTTGCTGAATGCTTAACAACATGACAAAAACTATAACACAGATGTTGAACTTTATTCAACTGAAAGTGTACAAAACAGCCAAGTAAAATAGTGCTTTAGAATTTATCCCAAACAATTGAAGGGGAAGCGGTAAATGTTTTCAAAGTTAGATATAGTGCTAATGAAAAGTTAGCTTTGCTGTTATCATATTAGTGGATTAGTGCAAGTGTGCCCAGCACTGGCTCTTAACCAGAGGATCAACAATATTTCTGTATTGTTGTTCAGTTTTCTACAGTTTCAATAAATAATATTATTATTTTATTGGTTCTCATTTATTCGTGTTGGTAAATAAGATAATCTTGGCGTATATTCAGTAAAGTGTGTAGGCTGTACACTTTGCTTATAACATTATGTTGTCATCCTTAGTGTAACATTTTCCACATTTGCTTACTTCTGTCTCAGTTCGACTAGATTATCTAATTTTTCTGGTGTACTAGATCTGTTTCATAAGATGCAGCGTTAAGCATTAACCTAAATCATGCATATTATATGGCGGATTTATAAAATTGTTCCCGGGGTACTTCACAGACAGAGGAGCTCATCAAGGCTCTGGCGGCAAAAATTGTAATTGCCCTGCACATCCTTGCAGAAAACTCTGTGAATCGTTTGCATTTCAGCGTGCATCACGTTATGTATTAGCTTCTTATTATAACTGACAGAAATGACTCTTGGAAGTGGAATCCATTTGGTCAGATGACTCCGGGAGAGAGCACGGCATCCCTCCGCTTGATCATCCGGTGAGCCAGGGGACTTGAGCTTGGCTGTATTGTACATAATTAAAGAGACTCTCCTTGGATGGCTGTTCAGGGGGTCTGTAGGCTGGAATGTTTTCAGGGCCCCGTAGCTGCAGCATCATGCGTGTGTGAGACCCAATCAAGATTCTAAGTAGCCTTTTATTCCACTCACCCAAGCAGAAAGAGCACTTGTATTCAGCATTTAATTCAGTAATGCCAGATAACATACAATTTATATATGGCAAGTTAATTAAAATCCATCGAGCAGGCCTTCCTGTGTGTGCTTTAATCTCTTTAAATCAACAAACCATTTAGTGTGCTTTAATGTATTCAAGCCGCTGGGCTGTTCCCCCCTCTTCACATGCGACTTTCTTGACCCTGGTTTAATGCATGCAAATAACCAATAGCAATTTCAGAACAATTTTCTTGATGCTTTGATTCCAGGCCGTCAATTCTGTTTTGTGAACAAAATGCCTTCCTTGTTATGATGGTTTTTACAACGATTACTCTGCAGTTGGTGTGTGATAACAATAAAAACCCTTATACTCATTGGAACACACTGAAAGTGCAGTGCAAACATTAGTTAAGCAAATGCATAAAGTAAGTTAGACTGTTAGCATTTCCTGATTAAGTTTGAAAATGGATGCATCCCACAGCGATGGTTAATTTCTTTGTGCAGTAAACACATTTATACTAACAACTGGCAGGTAAACTGCAAAAAAAATTTGTTACAGTGTGATGTTCCTAAACATTTGCATATTGGCATTTTATATTTTTATTTCTTTTCCTAGCAAAGAGTACACCACGTTGGAAAGCTACCTATAAAATATGGGAAACTAAAAGCACCTCTTGGAGTTAGTTATGTCCAAAAACACTCAAATGCCACAACCTTTTGGTTCTGTACTGGTACATTGTTAGCTTCTGCTAACAGTGTTAACTCATGCTAATGTTTATTAGCTACCATTAAGGATGTTAGCTTCAGCTAATGGTGTTAGCTCCTGCTATGGTATTAGCTTCTGCTAATGGTGTTAGCTCCCACAGATAGTGTCAGCTCCTGCTAGCAGTGTTAGCTCCAGCTAATATAGTAAATAATAGATCACAAGCTGGCCACGCTTATTTGTTTCAACAGATATCTTGTTTATAACGTCACATAAAAACTTTAAGGCAGTTTTCCTGATTCCATATGTTTTGTGAGCAGACATGAAGGTCGTCTGCCTCCATAACTTTGTTGTCTTGTCTATTGTTTAGACTCAAATCCACTTAAAAAGCATCAGTCCAGCATAAATTGCCCAGGTGAAAAAATGGCAACTTCTGTAGGTGAAAGATATACAGTATTTGAAGTAATTATGAGTTTTTACGTATCACAAATAACTTTTAGATTAAAAAGAAAATATACATCATATTTAGACTAATATCCCTTTAAAGCTGCAGAGTCAAGTTCAGGTTAAAACATGTCAACAAATCTTTTACAATTAAAAATTCTTTGGCAGCCTAAAATCTCATGCGGTGAAACCAACTCTGGTTCACTAAATTTAGAACCCCCTGGTGATTTTTGTGCACACTCTCTCTTCCCCAAATTACAATGGCTGTGTTGGACACCTAAGTGAATGTTAGTATAATGTGCATTTTCCGTATTGTGAGTTAGAAAGCCTTAAAATTGCATCCATTGAGCTTGTACAGCGATGTACATGTTCATCCTCCCCATGCTGCTCCTGTTCCCTAGGGAGTCCCTCAAAGACACTTAAGGCATCCTGCCACTGCTGACTCACTCTACGTTTCACTGAGGCTCAGCGGCACGAAGAAAAGGCAGTCTGCTGTGTTTAGAGGAGGTTTTGCTTTTCTTGGTTTATTCCCAGTAACAGCTTATCCAGATGTGTGTTCTAATTCCACCTCCCCCCCCCCCCACCCCCCACCCCCACCACTGTGGCTTGGCTATTATATTTCTGTAACTACGAGAACCAGAACAGACGATAACCACAAGGCCCGTTCAGGGAGTGTTATTCATGTGTTCCATAACCTGTGAAGAGAAAATAATGCCGCTAAAGCCTACACAGTTCTTTCTAAGAGAAAAACATTGGTGGGACTGGCGCTGGTGTTTTTCTATGGCAAAAATGTAATTAGTTCCAGTGGGTGGTTAGTTGTGTATTTATTTTGCTTTCTCTCACTCTATCCTCCAGGGAGTCTCATTCTTTATTGATTGAGGAGATGTATGTATAAATGTAGTTTCTGATCTTATTCTGGAGTGCAATTGAGTGGCGCCCCCTTTTCTTTTAGCTTACAGTTTGAAGTGCAAATGTTGCATGTAACTGTTTTTTTTTATATTATTATTATTTTGTATGCTTTGTTAGATGCAGAGGTGTTTATTTCTTATTCTCCTGATTGCGATTTGGAACGAAGTCCTACAGAAAAAAACATCTTATCTTTTCTCGCATTATTCAATTTAATTTTCTCAAAGCAATTGTGGTTGTGTATTTGTTTAATCTAAATGATCAAAAAGATATTTGATTTAAAAGCACCTGTTTGGGTCTTAAAGGAGCTTCCTTGTCTATCATAAAAAAATAATCGAAAGTTTGACTGACTTGGTTACACGCTGTGATAGAAAAGCTGCTAGTGACACAAAATTAGCAGCCCGATGGCAGACATGAGTCTTACAACTGTCACAACAGATTGCGTAAGCGATCGCTTTTTTTACTGCCTAAGCTTTGCATGCTCCAAGACTGTTAAGCCTGATTCCGCAGAGACATTTTGACGAACTCTCTAGCTGTTGGTGTGTGTTCCTTATTCCAAACCCAGTTAAATACCAGGCTTTGGGATACATCTATACAAGGAAGACGTTAGATTTCTTTTTTGTATTCAGAGAAATGAGATAATATTGATTGAAATATGAAAATCACCTACACTGATAAAAAATATACTTTTTTAAATCTGATTATATTAAGTTGAGCTTATTTACACAGTCCTAATTGAAAACAGTGCAATCTCAAGGCAGTTTGGAAGAAAAAAAACCCAACATATGTATATCCAAAAATATATGAACAAATCAAACAGTGCTGAAGCAACAAGTCATGCAGTTTGGCATCGTCTATCACGCAGTGTGACAGGAGTTTCTGGTACAGTGTGACCCGTTCTGGTTCTGCACAATTTTCAAAATTGTACCGTGTGTGCCGGGCTTATTGAAGCCCAATCAATTGCGTCTGGTCATTGACTTTGCAGCAACCCCCCCCCCCCACCCCCCCCCCCCCCCCCCCCCCCCCCCCAATCCCCCCCCCCCCCCCCCCCCCCCACCCCCCCCCCCTCCCGCCCCCCCCGCCCCCCCCCGCTCC
>CAEGAE010023467.1:0-15533 GCA_903067095.1 Girardinus metallicus | reverse complement strand
CGGTGACCAAATACTTATTTTCCACCCTTATTTTCAAATAAATTCTTTAAAAATCAGACAATGTGATTTTCTGAATTTTTTTTCTCATTTTGTCTCTCATAGTTAATGTCTACCTATGATGTCAATTACAGGCCTCTCTCATCTTTTTAAGTGGGAGAACTTGCACAACTGGTGACTGACTAAATACTTTTTTCCCCACTGTTTGTCTGTATTTATATAAAATAAACCCCGTCAATTCAGCACTGTTTTTCTGTATCGGATTGGCCGATATTAAACCTCAAATGTCTGCATTGGTATCGGATGTAAAAAAAATAAAAATAAAAAAGTTAATCGGTGGATCCATACTAACAAATATTACTGGTGGTTTGGACACAAAGAAGTAAATACAGCTTTGACCCCAGATAAAATGCAAACACAATACAATAATGTCAATAACTGTAATTTTAACTATGCCAAAAAGAAAACAAAAAGCAACAAACTTTTCATTGTGCATAAAGCATGGCACAAACGCACAGAATGTTTTATTTGTAAAAAGCAATTCTCATTATGCTCCCCCACCCAAAAAAGTATTTTTATATTGTCTTCTATATTGTCTATATTTTCATTTTGTTGTTCTTATGATCTGACACAAACTAATAACAGATGTGGTTCCATTTAAATCAAATATTTTGAATTCTGTTCAATCATTCAAGAATTTAGCAAACTGATTTGACTTCAGCAACTCGAAATGATCTCAAACAGGCATTTAATCCCATTAAACAGTTAGTAAAGAAAATGTTTATGTATATATGTTTGTAAATATCTCATCTCTGCTGTATGAGATATCAGCTCATCTGGTTTACACATCTGGTTTGACGTGTAAAGCAGATTACGCGTCAAACCAGACATGTAATCTGGTTTTGAAGGTGTGATGCAGGGTCGTCACGAAAGTGTGTGTGAGCGGCTGACCGGCTGATTTAAAACGTAACACACTGGGACGAGTGCAGCGGACTGCGCCACGCGCCTCATTTCTTTCCATAAAGATACGCTTGACTTGTTGAGGCGACGTGCACATATAGATCAGACCGCCGGACCTCAACCTGAACTTTAAAAATTGTGTAGCTTTATGTTATTAAAGCTAAAGTTTAATCAGTAATACTTTCATAACAAATTTATGTCGGATCATGATTTCTTGGTTAATGTCAAGTTGTCGTAACAAAGGCATTTTGAATAATGCCAACTGTGTATTATAAGTGTCATGATTTACCGAATGACACTTTATGACAACGGTCATAAATATTCATGAAGACTTACTCATGTTCGTGACAGGTGTTATGTTTATGATGGTGTCATGACAGTCTTATTCACAACCTGTTAAATAAAGTGTTACCACAATAAGTACTCTGTAGCAGCCAGACTTCATTCCCATCCAACTGAACTGCAAACTTTACGTTGGCCTGACTAGATCATCAAAGCGAACAGTGGATTTCATTAGATGATGCTAGAGATGACAGCAGTGCTAACTTTTTCTGAAGCTTTCAATGTAATAGGTTCCTGATGAGCTCCTCTCTGTTTATGCTATGAATAAATCGCTGGCCCAGATTGTGTAACATCTCCTGCACTTTTATGTTGCTAATTTTGACCCGATCCAAGAAACGATCTTTGTGAAACTCACATGGTTGATGCTGTGCCGCTGTGGTCCACTCCACTAGTGTAATCACATCGCAGTTGGTGAGGCGGCACCTTTCTGAGGAAACACGGGATGCTTGTCAGCGACAAGCTGTGAGTTCAGGGAGACCACAACACATAGAGAGGCGAGTGTCAAACCTGCGAGAGAGACAGACACAAGAGTGAGCGCCCGAGGTCTAAGACGAGACATGTCCGAGGTCTAAGACGAGACATGTCCGAGGTCTAAGACGAGACATGTCCGAGGTCTAAGACGAGACATGTCCAAGGTCTAAGACGAGACATGTCCGATGTCATTAAGTAGCCAAAGAGGGTAACGTTGAGTTAATCTAGTGTACATGAAAACAGAATAATAACACGATACTGCGACCAGCAGACCGAGTTGTGTTGGAATAAAAAAATCTAATCAGAGTTTTAATTAGACAGGTTTGTTGATAAATACATTAGTTTCATTACGCAGCTAAAATTTCTCAATCTCTGAGATCTCTTTTACTTGCTATTGCAAGTTGTAATTTTTAATATCCAATAACAGAACGGGGTCAACATAAAATATTAATTAGTGAACACAAAATCCAGTTTCCACCAAAATAGGAACAAACTATTTCATAATTTGACTATAATTTTTACTCCAGTCATTTTCTATTTTCAACCACAGTTCCAAAAAGGCATGGCTTCAAAACGATTAACATACTGTTCATTCAGTTTTTAAGTCTAATAAAAGTCAAAGTTAAAGTTTGGAGCAGTGGTGACGCTCCCCACTTTGCTCTTCTTTCAATATAGAATCACAATTTAAAGTAATTTCTCTTGTTTATGAGAAAGACATGCATCATATTCATCGTTCAAATAACAGGAGTCCCGTCTATTACAGTTATCAGGGTAAACAAAATATTGCAAGTGCAAAATCTGGAGCAGTGTGTGTTTTTAGCTTAGAGTAGGTTAGCTCTAAACAATGCCAATCCGGTTAGGGCTGGATGATATTAAGATGTATAACTGTGATATTAACATCTTATTACCATTTGTTTGCCGTTGCTTGATGTATATTTTCACTATGTTCAGTGCCATTCTATAAAATAACAGCAAGCTTGTTTATTTAAATGCTTCAACTACATCAGCAGGTGTTTATTGTATATTTTGACTCAGTCCTCCACTATTGTGTGTGTCATTAAAGGATATTTAAAATGGTCTACTTTTTGCTGACCATTTTATTCAACTACTTGTGACTAAATTCTTTATTTCCAAACACTTTTAGCTCAGAAAAAAAATAATAAATACGGTTATGTAATGTCACAAGCACACTTTGTAAATTATCTCAGACAGCCATTTAAATAAGCAATTTAGTGTGTTTTGGTTTTTAAAGTTTACACTTAGTTTTAAGGTGTAAACATTTTAGTCCTGGTTTTTATTGCTGAAAATATATAAAAAAATAAATAGCAAAATAATCCCCCAGAATAACAATGATATATGGCTTAAATACACTGGATAAATGATCATTTTCCTTTTATTCTCATGTGGACCCATTTGTGTCCGTAATAAAGATGATGATGAATCACGTTCTGACATTTCTTTTGTATGATTTGGGTTTACATAATTCTACAGATTTCACAATTTCGGCTTTCAACGCTGAATTTCATTTTAAACCTTTAATATACACATAATCTTGGTATCATTTGAACGTTTTTAATCCTTTATTCAATATCATACTATAACTTTAGATTGACCTACTAATGATGACTTTGTCAAAAGGAGACAATTTTGCAAACAGTCTAGTCAAATCAGGTATTTTAAGAGCGACAAATTGTGATATACTCTTAAATTAATAGCACAATGTTTAATATAGCATTTAATTTTTAAATATGGTTAGGTTCATAGCGCTACTTATAAAAATAAGATTCTATGGTAGAGACGAAGGCCACAATCTCCGCACACTGAGGTAATAAAAAAAATACTATATTTGTTCGGTTCGCCACCATTAAATCTGTCTATTAAAATTCGTAATGCAATTTGACCCAAACAAAAACTCAAAAACCCAGCTTGCTGCAAACCTTTCCTCACTAACCTTCCATGACTGTGGGTCGCCGTGTTCACCGTGATCAAGTGACAGCTGTGTACGTAAACAGCGTTTTAGAATACCACTCCGACAGCACTGGTGGTATTCTCGAAACACCGTACGTCGCGCTTCACATGAGTTTCTGCGCCATAGTGCATGATCTACGCACCCATTAGGACGTAACTTATGTCACGAATACGGCCTACGGGGCTACAAACAAACAGCCTAGCAGCTAATTGACTAGCGTCCCAGCGACCTGCCGCTAACATGTACACTGACAGCACCGAGTGACACCTGTCACGTAAGTCACCTCAACAAAAGTACCTAGACGTGGAAGATACGACACAGAACGTGAACGAGGAGACGAAACCGCACACAAATATGAGGCAGAACGACATATATCCCGTGTAGCCAAACCGGTACAAGGCCTGCGAGGACAGCTCATGCTCCGCTTGCTGAAGCACTCACTGACAGCGCGGAAAATACGCCAACGAAGGCTATTTTAAACACTTCAGCAGACCCCCGCAGGCGTACGCTTTCGTTTGATATGCCGCCGTCATCCAAACGGGACCATTAAAGTCTATTTTTACCTTGTTCAGTCGCTTGTCAGCGCCCGTAGACCTTCCTCGCCCCAAATCCAGAACAAACAGTCCCGTTCGACGTCGATGACGCCAGACGTAAAGGGGGCGGGGCGAATGTGTGTCAGACGAAAATGTCACCTACAGGCTCGCTCCTCCCACTGGTGCGGTCACGCAACACCTAGTAATAGTTCCAGTCCAGAAAAAAGGCTGGTGTAAACTTTAGACGACAGCTGCAGATAAATTCCTGAAAACAAAAGACCAAGCCACAACACAAAAAGTGAATAAACGTCTGTTTATATATTTAATTACTCTTATTATAATTTACAGTTTATGTCACTTCTCCAAGTGACATAAACGTAGATGGTTAATTTATTTGGTTTTGAAACAAAGAGCCGACAAAAAGCTGCTGTAACCCTTATTCAATAAACTCAACTGGTAATAAACTAAAAACACACATTATCATCTCCAGATTGTGACGACCAGAGAATCTATTTTTATTTTTGCTCCAGGACAAGTTTTCAGTTGAAATTTCCCCAAAAAACTATAAACATGCCGATTGTGCTCTAATAGCTATTATTTAATAAACAAAGGCAGTTACAATTCCTACAGCTGCAATAATAGTAAATGTTTTTTTAAATGTTCTCACTTTGATTTTTTTTATTGGAAATTCATGCAACAAACCAAATGACTTAATCCATAGTTGTAAAGTGTGAAAAATGTCTTAAAAACAGATGGAATCCATTTGCCAAATAGGTGACATCAGAAGGTAAAATGATCTAGATTTTATTGGAATATCAGATTAAAAAGAGGCTAATCCATATGCATGCTGCATTTTGGAATAATTCCTTAAAACATTTCACTTTACACTTAATATACTATATACTACCTTAAGATGATCACTTCAAATCCATGCAACATAATTTTTAATCAATAGGTCAAACTCAAGCAATCAATAAGGGTTGCGTAAAAGTTAAGAGCACAAAAACATTCAAACATGATGTAGGTTTAAAACATAATATCAGACTTCAAAGTTTAAAGGAACTATTTAAGTTTAATTGAAACACACTTTGAGACACAACAATCCTGAAAGATGGAAAAGAATCAGATTTGTTTTGAACAAGTTTATTTCTCAGGTGAAACAAATAGTCACATCTTTTCATCCATCTATTCTGAATGTCAACAATTAAATTCACTGGAAGATTAAAAAGCTCATGTTGCTGTAAAATTTCAGTTGCAGATCACAAATAGGTCAATTCTGTGTCACCATGCAATTACAAAAATAAAATTAAAACAAAAAAACAAAAATCTTGGAACAATACAATACTGATAGCTTGTGAAAGAAAATAGAAATATTCAACAAAAAGGATAAAAGTTTGATATTTTCACAAATATTGCCTTTGAGGTTTAAATAATAAAAAAAAAGAAATCCAAGGTTTTGTTGCATTGAGAGTGAAGACAACACAAGCATTTATTATTCGATTTAAGACTGGAACCAGCAAGGCCACCTGTTTGTCCCGAAAAAAAGCTACTTTACAAATTCATCTTAAACATACTGGAACGCAGTCATGCATCAGAGTTACTTACAGGAACTTAGCCACTTTTAGTCGAGCTCAGTGAATAGTAGTACCTGAAATGGGAAACTTATTCTTAATGCAATAAAAACCAAAGAAAAACAGCAGAAGTATGTACAGCCGACTTTACTGGACTGATTCAGCAGCTGGTCCAGATATATTCACATTAAAACGCTCACAGGAAGGAAGGAGAGCTCATTCTTGACATTCCTCCGCTCCTTCCTCGTCGCCATGGAATCCCTCTTCTCCTTCGACGTGCACTACGTAGCCCTCGTCCTCTTCCTCCTCGCCAATCTCGAAACCTTCTTCTACTCCATGGTTTTCCTGCGTTTCCTCTTCCTGGTTCTCGTCCTCCAGCTGCTGCTGCTGCTGCTCTTCATCCTCCATCTGCTCCTCTTCCTCCCCACCAGCAGCTGCTGCTGCTGCTGCTGGTTGTTCCCCCTCTGCCTCCTGAGCAGCTTCTCCTTCAGCCACAGACTCATCTTTGACCTCTGGGTTTTCTGGCTGACCTTCAGCCGCCTCCCCGGTGTGCTCCAGCTCTGACACGTCCATCGCCATGGAGTCCTCCGGGTCGTGCTCATCTTGGTTCCCAGTGAACGGGTTCTCACCCTGGCAACGAGACAATACTTCAATGCACATTTACTACAACGGTAATAAGAAAATAAATTACAGTCATGATTACTTTATGAATAGAAAACAGTTTCTCATATTCAAATATTTTACATTTTAGTAATAATGGATGAAAAATAACAGTTAACTCTTAATAAAACTATATGTTTTATTATCAATGTAAATTAAAAAAAAGTTTTATTAACCGTTAATAAAACCTTTACTAAATAAAACAGTAAACAACAGTAAAAACAAACAAAAATATAAAGGTATATAAAAAGATTAATAAAAAATAGTAAATAAAACATGAACAAATCTAATGGTACAAAAAACTGTAAATAAGATGCTAAAATAGTAAAAAAAACATAATTGTTAAACATAATAGTTAACAAAATAGTTAATTTAACAGTAAATAAAACATTAAAATTATAATGCATAACATAATAGTAAATAAATCAAAAATACTTAGAACAAGACAGTATATAAAAAATGTAATAAAATAGAATTGCAAATATAAAATAATAAAGGTGAATAAAATAACAGTAAATAAAAAATTCTAAAAAAATAGCAAAACAAACAAAGTAATAAATGAAATATATAATAAAATAGTAATAAAAAAAAAAATCAAATTGTAAAAAAAAAAAAAAAAAAAGAATAAAATCAATGTAAATAAAAAAGGAAAATGATTCAAGTACCTTGAGGTAGCTCTCCAGTTTCTTCCCAATCAGTTTGTGGTTGAGGATGCTTCGAGCCACTGATAAACTGCCACGCTTCGCTTGCTCCATCATGCCCTTAAAAACAGCGTTTTTACAGATTTTACACGAAGGGCAACAAAAGCAAAGAACTTACACAAAAAATATTAATATGTCTCCAAAAAACACTTGAAAGTAAACCAAAAATGTAGATCTAGAAAAATAAAAACTTTATAGCAGAAGATTGAACCAAAAAACTCTGAAGATCTTTAAAACAATTTTTTTTATTTTTTACACGTTTTCTCCATTGGAGCTCAAGAAAGATACATTTAAAATCACGGTGTGAAACAATAAGCCGAATGCAATTATTCCAATACTGTAAATGATCGGATCAGGGTTCAGTGAAAGCGTACCTTCCGGTTGTAGTTGTGGTCTGGAGACTTGATGTGCTTCTGAATGAGGTGGGGCTGCATGGGAATGAAGAGGTCACAGGCTCCGCAGTGCGCCGCCTCCACCTTCCTCATGAAGTGCTCCATTCCGAGCTCTGAACCACAGGAGAAAACATCAGCACACACCGCTGCTGCGTCAAAAGGCACAAAAGGGCGAAGGAAGCGCTTACCCCGGGTTAGATCCTGCTCTCTGTATATCTGACAGATGGTGGCGCTGTGGTTCTCTAACTGGCCGACCCTCTCTGCCGTCTTCTTGAATTTGTTCTGCATGTACTCCTACAAAATAACACACATAAAGTATTTTTTATGAGGATTTGAAGGAAACAGATCAATAGGAACCCAGTTTACGTTTTAAAATTGCGAATGAAATTCATGACCATGCGACGCCACCTGCAGGAAGTCTGTGGTTGGTTTGGACAGCTGGTTGGACAGGAACTTAAAGTGGTCCTTGTGAAAGCGGCTTTCCAGATGAGCGTCCATTTCTTCCTTGTAGAAGGAGCGGAACTTACAGACGGAACATGCAAACATCAACCTGCCGTGAGAAAGAGAGAGAGAAAATATCGAATCAAAACTAGTGATGTCAGGCAAAAACGAAACAAAAAAATATATATAAAAAGCGCCATATAAACTTATATCCAGAAAATGAACATTTTTTAAACATTTCCAATAAAAAAAAAATAATAAAAAAAACTACTTTGCTCACATAAAAAAGAATAAAGAAAAGGAAAGTAGATCAATTTATTTAAGCCCCGCCCCCTCACCTGTCCATGAAGCCTCTTCTCTTTCTTGCTTTTTGCTGCTTCTCCTGTCCCTGGGTCGGAGGTTTCTTCTTCTCCTCCTGTTTGGCCGTAGCTGATCAACAGTTCAGACGTAACACGGGTGAAAACAGGTTCACACTTCAAAAATATAGATTCTGACAAAAATATTAGAAGTTAGTGTTGGAAATTACCAGCTTTCCCTTCTTCAGAGGGAGTCGCTTCCTGTATTAAAAAAAATAAACACATTTGATAAAATATCAAGTTTAGTTTGTGACACACACAGTAATTCCTAATTTTGTGTGCAAGTGTTTAAACTTTGTCTGAATGTCACAACAACTAATATTTAATGTGCACCAGTGTGAAGTGCTGCATTCGCACAGAATGGCATCCAACTCTGATTTAATTTCTGCTAAATGTGACCGATATTACACTTTGTCATGGCAGCAGGAAAGCCCACTTCCAATCTTTTCACAAAAGAGAGAAAAAATAATAATTTGTGCCACTTTTTTATGTTGTATTATCACACACACATCTGGTAGTTTTGCAAGCATTTGTAGTTAACATTATTAACATGACACATCCCTCATAATTCTACACCAGAAGAAGCCAGGGGTAACATATCGGGTTGCAAGCAATGGCTGAAGCAACCAAAATTGCTTAAGTCCATTTTGGTTGAAGCAATGAAACCAAAATTGCTCAACTTTATAAGACAAAATAACAATCCACAGATGGCGGGATCCATATTTAATTCGATGTGCAGTGCTATGTGACATCTTTGTTCTCATTCTGTGAATGCAGGTCACACTGGGGTCAAACCGTTCACGCGGAGATTTGACTGCAGTCACAATAAACTAATAATAAATAAATAAATAAATAAATATGGATTTCAGAAAAATAAATAAAAAAGAAAAATAGGATTGAGCATCAAGACAAAAAGCTTTCCCTATTCACCTCAGTAGCAGCCTCCGGATTGTTGTCGTCACCTTCTGGTTTTGGTTCTTCTGTTTACAATAGAATAAATAAGTAGGCACAGAAAGATGATACAAGACTGCCAAAATTTCTCTAAAACGTGACATCATCATATCTCGGATTTCTGAGGAGTAACCTTGCGTTCCCTCCGCCTCTTCGCCCTCCGTCTTGTTCATCTTCGACTCGGGCTCGTCGCCTCCGGTCTTCCTCTTCTTCTGTCCGTCACGCTGCGGCTTTACCTGCTGCTGCGAAGCCAAATTAAAGCGACACGACAGGATAAAATAAAATTATTACACATTTCTAGACTTTAACCTGCACTGCATTTCTGTTCTCACCGTCTTGAGAGTTCCTCACAGAAATGTGGCCGAGGCATGCAAACTACACATCTGCGTTTTGAACTCATTTGACTTTCAGTTTCTTTAGGCATGGGCCGTTTACTGGATTCAAACAATAACAAAAGATTCTCCATTATAAAAGTTTCTACTGTTTCAACTCCCTTTAATGCCAGAAAGAGTGGTCAGCATTTGCCTTACCATTTACTCAGCAGACATTTAAAAAAATATTCAAAGAAACATGAGCTGTGTTTCTCTGACAAATGTGAGCAAACATTTGTTGATATTCCGCTAGTGCCAAAAATTTTGCAATGGAGACATTTCCATTAAAAAGAAATGCAAAAAACATAAAATAAATAAAAAAAATCCCACGTGATTAAGTTTGTTAATGTGGTAGGTCATAAAAATAGTTATCACATTTTGCTAAATACACCAATTTTGAGACAGCTGGGGAAAAAAATGTAAGTGTTTCCATTAAGAAATTTTATTTTTGCAATTCCAGTTTACACAGTTATATGGCCAATGGAAACGCAGCTTTAGGCTTTATGGCTTATGACAGACTGGTAAATTTTCTAAATGTGATTTAAGTAGAAATGTAAAAACAAAATAATGTAATATATAATTGATATTTTTGGACTCAACACCATCAAAGTCTTGCTCATTTGTGAGAAAATTCTAGATTTTCCCAGACCCAAATTATTTCCAGTTCTTCAATTTAGGATAACTGTAAAGTGCAAGATGGAAGGACCAAGAAACTGATGTTTGAATCACACTTTTTAGAGAATAAGATAAATAAAGTTTGGAAATACAGATTCCTTTATCTAATTATCCAGACCTGGAAAATACACATATGAAATTCAAAACTTTTCCAGGAACATTTCTCATACCGGCCCATGCCTACTCAAGAGTTCAAATTTCTTTTATTTTCCAATAACCTTCGGTTCATGAACGCACCATTCCTGCTTAACAATTAGTGCAGTTCACACACAACTTCAACTAGACAATAAGAACAAAAAAAAGATACCTAGCTAGTAAGCAGTACTGTGTGAATTTAGTCGAAAACATTAAAATGCAGTTTTTAACGAGACTGTATATGTTTCTTTAAAATATTCAACTTAAAAATGGTATACATTTAAAAACAAATGAACAAACAAAAAAATTGAAAAATAATCAACCTGTAGTTAATTAGAAAGCATTAAGCAGCTGGGACTAATTTGTTGCACTTCACTGAACTTTTCAGGCCACTTTAAAATCAAAAGTAGATGAATTTTAGAAGTGCAAACATTTCTTCTATTGTTGTTGTTGTTATTATTTGTGTTATATTTCACAAACTGCTGTAGTTGGAAAGCTAGCATGGATTAGCACGTTGGGCTAATGTTCCAGCTAAGAGTAAAAGACGGAGGGAGTCAGAAAGGGCTCAGCATTCGCCCAGCGTCTGAGAGGTGGTGGGGTGGGAGGGGTTTTCATTTGGCTGGAGGTACTTACTTTGATGAGGGGTCTCTTGCGGCCTCGCTGGCGACCGCCTCGTGGCCCCCCTCCAAAATGCCTCCCGGGAAAGTCCTGAGGCCCCGGAGCAGAGCCCTGGAAGCCACCGCTCTCAGGGTACATGCGGTTGGACAGGAGGGATGGGAGCTTGCCTCTACCACCTCCTGGAGAGTGGCCCCGGTGGGACTGGCCCCCGCCGCCGCTTCCCCGCAAACCCCCGCTTAGTGGGGTGGGGTCGGACCTGCGGCCGCCAAACCCTCCTGCGGCTCCTCGGGCCCCGGCGCCCCCGCCCCTTCTGGGGGAACGTCGGCCGGCTCCGACCCATCCGCCGCCTCCGGAGCCGCCTCCCTGGCCACCGGCGAAGGAGTCTCTCATATTCGGTCGCATTTTGGCGACGCCATAGGAGGAGGAGGGGCTGTCAAAGCCTCCTCCTCCCCCGAGCCCAATTCCCCCTCCGAAGCCGGAGCCGCCTCGCTGACTCATCAGCATGCTGTCCCCAAAACCGTAGCTACCGCCGCCAGATCTGTAGAGATCTCGGGAGGAGGAGAGCCCGGAGGGGCGCGAGTCGAAAGACTCGTACTCGTCAAACCTGCAGGAAGGGAGGGAGGGAAGAGGGTTGATAGTACAGCAGAGAGCGAGACAGGCAGGGAGGGCAAGCCAGGATGGAGATTTCTCCACCTGCTCTTTCCTTCTGCTCCATCATCTTGCTTTCTCAGAGTGTCCTGTCACATCCAGATGTATGCAAAAAATAAAAAAATAACAAGAACCACATTAGATCAAAACGTGATGATCCGAAACTAGCGAGTTTTCAATTTGTGGTCAGCCTTTAGACTTTAAACTCTTGCAGATTAAAGAAATGCAATTTAGTTTGGGGTTTTTACTGGCCAAAGGCTGGGAATGAAAACTCCACCGGCAACATCTTTAGACAGGGGCAAGGAGTGAAACATCCTGAGATGTGAGCAGATTACACAGAACACCAAAGAAATGGGATGATATATTTATAATGGATATAAGAAGGGGTTGTCATTCATAAAAAATGTCTCTGTAAAGGGGTAAACTCATCGCTCTGGGTAACCTAAAGCCAGAACACAGGTTAGGTCACATGGAGGATGAGGGAAACGGACCAGAAAATAAAAATTGTCTGGGGAGAAACTCAAAGGAACGCCTGACTTCAGATGAAAAGAGTTTTTTTTTGTTTTTTTTTTAAACAAATTGTAAGATTTTTATATCCACTTCCAACAAAAGTCCATGGCTCTACACAAAGACAAGTTTTTAAAGCTGTTTTTTTAATCAATAAAGATCAAATCAAATAATAATAAAAAAAGATACAGGATCTTCCTGTCAATGTTTCAAGTGGCAAAAGGAAACTTAATGGGATCATTTGTAATCCAGCCAAAGCAAATTTTATCCCATGAATATTGACAAACAGTTCAATAAACTGGACTGGAAATAAGATAATTTCAGGAAATTCATTCACAAAGTTAAACACTACCACACGGTAACGTTCCCTCACTCCCTGTGTAATCACTTAAATTCCAAGAAAATGATCACCATTACTTCTGTGCATCTTTTTTTTTTTTTTGTACTGGGACTTTTTTCTTCCACTCGACTTTTTCATGTTTTTTAAAACCCTGTGGAGAATATCAATGGCCGTCTACTGGACATATCTGAAGTTAGCAAACTATCCCCATGATTGTAAAGTTCATAATACAACATTTTTGTAATAACATCTATTCACTGGTCTTAGGGAATATTCAGATTTTTGGTTCTTCATTTATCAAAAATTCAGCTTTTGATTAATTTAACAATATCTTTGAAGAATTTTTGTATAATGAGTTACATCAACATTTTACTTGTCTTTGGGATAAATAAAGTTTTTTTTTTTTTTTCAAATTAAAGAAACTAAAGCTTACCTTATATGTGTAATCCAAACACTGAGTTTAATTGAATAATGGAAATAAATTCTAATTTATCAAGATGAACTCATAAGTAGGTATCCTTCAAACCTTTCCTATGCTGTGCATTACAATATATATTTAACCTAAAATAAATTAACTAAAGAGAAAAACAATGTTACCTGTCTCCTCGAGCCCCCCTAAACCCCCCTTCTAACTGCGTGAGCATGTCCAGGCGCTGGTTAATCTTGGCAATGACTGCATCTGCATGCGTGCCAGAGGATGAGAGCATAGATCCTCCTGACGGCCCTCGCTTCATATGGCCGCCGCCGCCACCTCCACCTCCACCTCCGTATCCTCCTGCTCCGGAGTCTTTATAACTTCCTCCTGCTCCTCCTCCATACATGTCAAAACCACCAGAACCTTCAAAAGTGAAAGGAAACAAAGATAAGAATCATCCCACTCCAACATCCCTTAATAATTGGCTTGGACATTTTATTTTAAAGAGGCAGTGTGATGCATTTCCCAGGCACGTCGTGCTATAACATAACACTACCAAGTAACTATGTTAACTTCAGTTAGTATAAAAATGATGCATAAATCAAATTTGACCTTGTAAAGCCTTGAAATTGGGCCTCTTTCTCTTTAAGAAACTTCAACTTCATGAAGTCATCACAACATGGCTCCTCTATTAACCCTTTAACATCATTTTTACCAGCTTTACGCTGAGAAGTAGCTCATATGAAGAGCTCAGCAGATGAGCAACTCAACCAGGTGTTTGCTAATTGCTGCTGACTAGTCTGAGGGAGCTGAGTGAGGGAGTTGGGAGAGACAGAGAGAGAGAGAGAGAATTGTAAACTGCAGCTCAGAGGAGGAGCTTTGTCCTCGGAGGCGGGGCTAGGTCCACCCAGGCGTTGTGCACAGCTGAACGGTTGTCACGGGAGACATAAGGATTTCTCACACATGCATCAAAGAATCAAGGGAACGCTCCAGGTATGTTTTTGATGAGGGAATAACATTATGATGTAAAGCTCAAAAAAGTAGATTTTACATAACACTGCCCCTTTAATCATTGTTTCACATTGATGCATATCATGTTGTGAGTTATTTGCTAAGTGAAACATCACTGTACATCAGTTTAGCTTCTCTTCAGTTCCAGTAAACGTGAACTAGTTTAAAGCACATTGCACCACATGCTATACTGCCCAACTGTGCTCGTCATACAAGCACTGTAGCATGCATTAGTTATGCATTAAATACTCTTAAGCAATGAGAATGTGTAGCAATGCACTTCAGTCTGCTAGTAAGGTTTGTTTGATTATTAACTTCCTCACCTCTGTTTCCTGAGCTCCCACTTCCCCAACTGGAATAACCTGCAAAAAAGAAGAAAGAAAGAAAGAAAGAAAGAAAGAAAGAAAATGCGTATGTAGGAGGAAACCAACAAAATACACATACCTTGGTTTACTTAGACTGGTTTGTCAAATATTATTGCACAAAAAGGAAGGAAAGTTAAGAAAAATATTCAATTTCATAATAACCGCCATCAAATGGTGGACCAATACGTGACCAACACAAAAGACCTAACAAGGTTTTTGACCAGGCGAGACATTTAAATTTCCCTTGTGCACCGAGGCGGCCATTTTAACATTCAGTGTTTAAACTTGGGCTTTTTAAAAACCAGGTCCAGCTCTAAATATTGAACACTATAATCCTCACACAGCACCACTATATTATTCACAGCTAAAAAAAAAAACAAAACAAAACAAAAAAACAACAGTAAAGCAGAACCATGATCACTAACCACAACGGTGCTGTCACGTTCATGCTAGCGAAAAGGCCTATGGTAGAGCTAGCAACATATCGTAAGTTTGAATTAAAACCGCCTTATGTCTTAATTATGGACAACAGAACGCCAAACAACGTCCGTTAGCAATATTTAACTTCTTTGTTTAAAGCTACAGCTAGTGGGCCTGGCTAGCTTAGCTGGGAAGCTACAAATGTGCATCACCACAGCTAGCACAATGTAGCTGCTTTCTATTCGGTAACACAGAGAGCTACTGTTTTGTTTTGTTTTTTAAGAACAAAAGTACTACAAAATCTGTGGATATTTACCAGAACCGTAACCTCTGTTGTCCATGGTACTTTTAGTCCACCGCTTAAAAAGCGCAGTTGAAACCAACGGCCAAATGTGAGTAGGACGACGCCGTTGCTCTGCGACAGGATGGAGCAAACTGACCGGAGCGGCTACTCCACACAGAACGGGATGTGAGTCCAACCACGTGACCAACCAGGCCCAAATTGGGGTAATTATGTAAAGTCGACGGTTTTTTTTTTTTTTTTTTTTAAATATCATGTTATACTGTGGAAGTTAGCAGGAAAAGTAATTTGAGTCTTGTTTTATTTTCAATGTCTTCCAAACTAAACCAAAAATAGAATGAAGGACAACCTTTGGTGTCTTCTCGCCTCACCTTCTCCCCTTC
>CAEGAE010023466.1:0-34555 GCA_903067095.1 Girardinus metallicus | reverse complement strand
CCGATCATTTCTGACCACTCAAAGCGCTTTACACTATAGTCATTCACCCATTCGCTCTCACAAACGCTCACACATTCATACACCGATGCGCAGATCGGTAGGCAATTTGGGGTTAAGTGCCTTGCCCAAGGGCACATCGACATGGGGCAGGAGGAAGCTGGAATTGAACCTACAACCTTCCAATCACAAGACAACTACTCTTCCCACAGAGCCACAGTCGCACACCATATACGTTGCACATATTTGTAATAGAAATGCAGCTTATGATGACTCAATGTTGGTGTTTCCATGGTTCTGAGTTTATCTCTGTTTTCTCCTGTTGCAGGTGAATGCCCCATTATGGTTTGGAGGATCATAAAAGGAGATAAAGACTAAAACGAAGGACTTTGCTGTAAATAGAGACATCCTTTATTCTGGACTAGAGATAATCTTTTAAGGAATCCTCATGAACTTGATGGACGTCAACGTGAGGCGTACCGATCTCTCCGCTCTGCCTTTTTTAAGGACTCCATAAGATTAGCCTTACTGGACGGCAGGACCAGTTTTCTGATATCGCACTGCTTGTAGTGGAAGAACTTCTACATGTTCATCTTCTTGAGTAGCGCCACCTTTATAAGCGGTCTTACACAGCAGCTGTTTCATTGGGTGACCAACGGATCAGTGGTGTACGAACTAACACATTAATCGGTCGACTACGGCTTTCTTCTCTGACAAATTGCAGTTAGGAAATCTGGGGGAGCAAATAGTTAGAACGATTTTCAAAGAAATAAAAAGATTATTATCCATCCATGACATACAATACTCAACCAGATACTCTATGGACTCAAAGACTCAAGGGCTTAGCCCAGGCAAGGTACAGATCAAACGTAGAATTAAAGGGAATTAAATCCATTTACAATCTATTTCTTCTTTAAGTTTCTATGCCTTCCCCCCTCAAACTGTATTGCTGCTTTCAAGTTCAGTTTCTTTGGTAAGATGAATGTAAATGACAAACATTTGGATGATGACAGTGTTTCCCAAACTGTTTCTAACTAGTGACTCAAGTATGATTTGCTAATGACCTTTAAGTGACTATCGCTGACACTTCTTTAGTCTGTGTAAGTGATGACATTAGTAATAAACAATGGTTGTGTAGCTAAAATCTTTTGTCTTTTTACTGTCTGCGTAATAAACTCGTCCTCCGAAAAGCACCGAGCTGTCATGGCACAGAGGAGACGGCATGTAGTCGGATAGAGGTATAAGGTGGAGGTAGTCACCACTCTCTCTTTTAGAAGAGGGTGCACGTTTGTTCTTATTGGAGAAAATGCATTTAAGAAAGATCTACTCTCCACACCAAAGCAATGCCAAAAATGGCCGGCGGGATCCTGAGGAGTAGCTGCTGATCAAAGCAAGAAACGTAAGAGGATTCCGCCTTCTCAGTGATCCACATGAGCAGTGGAGAGAACGTTGTTGAAGAATGGAGAGCTGCACACATTACCGTGGCAACCAGGCCCCGACGACACTCAATCCTATGATTATTAAACAGCAACAGGCTCTAAAAGGCATGTGGTGAGTAAAGTTTCATTTATTTTCCCTCAGAGTTAGGATTAGCTTAAGGAATAGTACATTGACCCGTTTCGGTTTATTATTATATTTGCATGCATTCAGAGCAGTTTATTTTTCTCTTTCCACCAAAAACTGGATGACAAAAGTCTTCAGTCAGGCACTTTGATCTCATAACAATGTTATTGTTTATCACAATAACTTAAATAAAAATAAAAGTGTATCATGGCAGTCACTACATACAAAGCTTCTGTGAATTTCCTCTTGAGCTAGTTTGGATATTAATGGATATTTATGTACATATACATAATCTTGTCAAAGACTCTTAATTGGATTTAGCATTTTAAAACGCGAGTGTTTTGATGGAAGCCGTTGTGGGCCTGACATGAGTAGCTGTATGTTCAACATCTGAAGGCTTTTCTATAGAATCAGAGAGAATGCTACAGTACAAGCCATGGTTTTTATTATTCCAGCAGAAATGCACAAATACTTCACCTGGAGAGAGTGTGGGTTTCTTTTGCCATTTGATGGCTTGATGATTGCATCAGAGGGTTTGCTATTGCTGGAAGCGAGGCACATCTGTGGAAAAAAGAAACAGCAACATTCATTAGGTATATATTTCAAGCATACGCGGAAATGTCACAGAGTCGTCTGTGTGCTGCTGGGGGAGAAAAAAAAGGAAAAAGAAATGATGCGATCAGATGAAACGTTCGCCGCATGTCGCACGCCTGGCAGGTCGCATTCTCTGCTTTACTCCCACCTGTAAAGTTCTTTAAGAATATGTTCAATGCGGTTAACATCCACATTTCCATACCATTTATTCCTCTCGGCTGAGTCCAAAATTGTCTTTTGTTGTGTAAAATGAATAAATGAAGATGCTGATAGCATCAGTGGTTTACAGCGGGTCTGTATAATGAAATTTCTCTTCCCAGAGAATCGATGAGCTTTATTCCCCTGGTGGACTGTGTAATTACAAAAGTCTCTTTGGATTACGAAACTATGCAGCATATGGTAAGACGAGGATACGTCCTCGTAAGGACAGAGTTAATAACACACAAAAAAAAACTAGGAAGGAGAGAACTGCCTGCCTTTTACTTCATTTGATTCTCAGGAAAGTAAGCAGAGATTTAAAGCGGGATTCCTCCAGCTCAGCTGAATCGACTCGGATGCCAACTCCCTGGAAATGTCAAACCATCCTGGCACGCAAGGCAAGCGGTGTCATGGCTGTTTGACTAGCACAGAAAGCATTTAGCTAGGGGTTGCCTTTGGTTGGGAAGAGAGAAGGTTCATGTCAGACGGAGGCTATTGTGGCATCTGACGAAAATTCTGCAGGCACCACTTGTTTTCTCTTCTTCCCCAACACAACTCACACTCCGTTTGAACATGTCTTGCAGGCGAGAAAACAGATTCAGTGCCAGTTAGCTGGCAGACTTCTAACAGTTCTACATGTTAAAATTGAAACCAAAGTCTGTTTAACAGGATAAGTCATAAATGGGATCTACTAAACCAGTATAAGAGGTTAATACCTTACCTCCAGTAGATAGGTCTAAGTATCTACTGGATAGTAGCTGGTCTCAGACTGCTAGTCTGAGATTGGCAGAGACCAGTGGAGACTTCATTGGCTTAGTCTTTAGAGAGTGAGTATAACTCATGTCCAAAGTCGTCTTTTTTTACCCACTTGTGTTATTCAAAGGCAAGTCTAACTCCAAGCAATGACTGACTGGAGTTCAAGTCAAGTTTTCTGTTTTTAGAAAGTAAGTTTAAGTCCAGAGTCAATTTTGTGGGTGAAGAGGAACTTGAGTTTAAGTCTGAGATTAAAGTTTCTGCCTGTCCGTCACTGCTCTGCCTGGAAACCCTTTACACGTTGTGTCCTCAGGACGTGTTTCATATAGGACAATAGCCGGTGTCGCACATCCTCCTACCATCAATTTTATTATAACGTCTCCTTTAAAGAACCGTATGATGTAAATGAGATGGCTTAAATGTTCATAAAATGTCATTTTTTGAGAATGGAGTTGTTTAGAAATGGTCTTTTGTCCATTTCTATCCTAATTTTAGCCGTTGTTTATTGTTTAGGTTCCCGCTTTACATCCTGCTACTCCATCATGAAAACATACATACGAGACACAGCCTCCAAGTCCAAGAGTCGGGATCGTAAGTAGTTACTTACTGCTGGTAAAATATAAACTTTAAAACCATTACCAGAAACACACTTCAAAACTTTTTTTAAAAAACTTAATATGTCACATCACTAATTTGAAATCTTGTCATTTTAAAATGTCCGACCCCGTTATGAAGCCGAATCAGATCCACACTGTAACCGCACATTAAGACTTGATGAAAGTCCTTTAAAACCAACCGTGAGCCGAGATCCAAATGGACTCGCTGGATCACGGCTAGTGGCTCCCTTTATGACGAAGATATTACATTTTTTTTTAATCAGTCGGCTTCCCAGAGCAGAGAAGAATAATATCTCACTTGGGTCTCTCACTAGAACCCGCTCTGGAGTGCCTCATCCAGACATGTACATTCTGTGTAATGTTGGGAGATCTGTACATGGGAAGACGTAAATCACGTATTCATTTAAGGGAGGACTGTGACTCTGTGAATCTGCTGGAGTTAAGTGGCACTAAGGGCTTTGGGGAGCGAGCGAGCTGAGGCCCTCTTTAAATAATCCAATGTAGTCCATCCATCCTGACTAAACAGGAACGCATCCACAGCTCCTCCCATGGGATTGATTGTATTTGTTACGCTCAGCACTGTTGGCTGTTAAAGAAATAAAGTGTTCCCTTAGCCACAGGAGAATGGATATTTCACTTACATAATACTGAGTAACAATAAAGGACGGCATGACAGAAAAATTAATCACATTCAAATAACGTAGTAGAGGTTTTTAGACATGTAAAGCTGGTTAAATAAGGTGTAAACATGGTTTCATGTGTTGATTATGTGAGAAATCAAGCTCTTTCTTACATATTTTTTTTTTTTTTATGTGGTACCTTTTATACCAGACTACTGAGCACACCTGAAGATGTCAGCCCACTAACTTAAAAAAAAAGTCACATTTGTGTAAAGGTTGGCTGTGTCCACATTGAAACATAAGGTGTTTAAAGAAATACCTTTTTATTAACTTTTAATGAAATACATAAAACACAAACAAAATGTTAATGTTTTTTCTAAACAGGGTCTGCAACATGACTGCTTAACAAAATGCAAAGGCTACGGTCACACTGTAGGTCTTTAATGCTCAATTGCCATTTTTGGTGAAACCCACATTGTTTTTTTGGTGGTCGTTCAACGTCACAGAGCATGCTCGGTGTTTGCAGAAGTAAACGTGGATGATAATTAGGTCCCTCCTGGGCCACTGGGTCCTATCTGGATGGGAAATGTTTGGTGGATGCAGTTGCTCCAAGACGTTCCTGTAAGCAGCCTTTCAGTTTGTATGCATTGTGTAGGGTACGGTGAATATGACTAGCATTGTTGTGGGTGCAGGTGCTATACAGTGAACGTAGCCTAAATAGAGTAAACTATCAGGTAAAGTCATCAATCGCCATCTTCATCGTTCTCCTGCACACTACGGCTACATCCACATGGAAACAATTGTAAGTGTATCTGGAACAGTTTTTTGTCATTTATGCTATGCATCCTCACAGATTCGGCATCTTCGGAAACCAGAAACTGTAATTTCTGAAACCGGGTCGCAGAGCAGATACATTTCAGAGTGGCAGTTTTAGTTTCTGTGTTCATGCACAATTTTAAGCCAAGACATCGAAACTCCATGTCTTTCCTCTGTGCCGCCTGACTCTCCAAATAAACATGGCACGTTTCTTTTTGTGCGTTTGTCGTTCTCTGGTGGTGTTACAGTGCCATCTATTGGCTCAGCATAACTACTACATCATTTTCCTGATTGACTTTTTTTTTCACACATATCGTTTACAAAAATATACTGATCTCAGAGTTACTTCATCACACACTTCCTCAGTTTCTCTTTGTCACTTTCTTCACAAGTTAATCCATGCATTAGCCGCGTCGTTGTTGCCGCAGTGTTCAAAACGTGTTAAAAAAGTAGTGACTTATAGTTTGAGAAATTATGGTACAGTTTCTTTCCTTGAACTGGCGCTCTATGAGTTAATGGTTTTGGTTAAAAAGCGCTGTGGTTGTAGCTCTGAACCAGAGCTGTGACCACTTTTCCATCGACTGCTTACACCTGCTTGTCCACTGCGTCGCCCCGCAGGCCAGCATAAGCAACATTCTGAATCTAAATAACAGGTGGACTGATTTCCCCAGACCAGCATAACAGGCTGAAAACAAATTCACCGCACAATAATTACCACAATCAGCAATCTGGATAATAAATATTTAAACGAGCTGAAATGGTTAGTGCTGCAACCTCAGCAAATTTCCGTCCGTTTTCTGGGCCTCACAGTGACTGATCACTGTTGCGTCCAGGAGTTTTTGTTCTCTGTCCTCCGGGTGTCATCGCTATATTCAGTTATGGGAAATTTGATGCGCAATGGATCCCTGAGCACGTGCGCCGACCCGAGCCGACGCTATCCGGTCCGTCTCGTGCCAATAAAGCTGAGCGTTCCCTAATTAGCACCAAGATGGATCGCGCCTGTTTTGTTTTTCCCTGGGCTCTGTAACACACCCCTCCCAGCGCCGTGTTGGAATACACACAGACAATAAAGAAGACAAGTGAGAGGAACTCACTCTCGTTCTAAAAGGAACTTTTCATTTCTTGCTTCTTTGTGACAGACGTCCTCAGCTGTCAGACACACCAGAACCGGACCTTAACGTCAGCAGGGATCTGCAGTGTCAGTTAGATGTTTAACATCATCCATGTCACTACGGTAGGACATCAGCATGAAGGTTAAATGACAAGATTTTGATCCACTAATTTTTTTTTTGTCACTTCCAGACCAAAATTCTTACATGTAACTAAATGGTTTCATACAATGCATATAAAAATTAAAACAGACAGCATATAGCATTCAAATTATACAACACATTGTTCCTCTGATTTTCCCTGGATGATGGAAAATAATCCACTGACTGCAGGAATAATAATGATAATCCCAATTCACTTGGGTGCATGTTTAACTCAGACTGCTGCTTTCCCAAGCAGTACGACAAATAGTCATGTCCACTCATATACAATTCTCATAAGAAAGTGCCTAAATATTGAAACAGACAAAAAAATAAGTACATTTACCTAAACTGCTACCAAGTTACATGAAAAATATAATTTACTACGTCTGAAAGACTTCAAAATAAGACTTTCAGATAAGACAGCTGTACATTGCATCTACAGCTACCTTAACAGAGCTTACAAAAACAAATCAAACGCACAGCAACACAACCAGAAATATGGTGTACAGGGGCGGATGGTAGCACAGCTATCCGACACATGAAGTTAGAAAATGAGCTGTTTTTTCTTTTTATCTGAAAAAATTAGGTAGGTGATAGAAGGGAAATTGTGTTACTTGGTGTCTTCAGATAGTGTTCAGATGGATGCGCATGCACACCCATCATATCAAATAACAGTGTGAATATCTCAGCAGCTCCCTCCCCTTCCAATGACACCCTGGGCAACTGCCCAAATGGCCCATAAAAAAAAAAAAAAAACCTACCAGTGACCAGTTGATGTAGAAAATGTCAATGTCAACTTTTCTGTCTGTTAAAGACAGAAAACTTTCACAGTTTTCCTTCGAAACGTCTCTGAATAGTCATGTTGTCTTGGTCAGATTTTAAGAGTTATTACAAATATTTCCACATGGTTTATTCCCAAAAAGCTTCCAGGGTTGATTTCAAACTTGCACCAGATGTACTGTGAAGTACCAGCTCAAGAATGTCGATTCAAGCCTGTTGCAGAGGATTGTATGTTATTTGCAGCAGAGCTCAGAGTTGTTCACAGCAGTCCAAAATACACCCAACAAAAATCATCCAGAGCTTATTAAATGTATTTTTATTAAATGTGGTTTTAGTCATACATGAATGCTTTTCCTTCTTTTTTTTAAACCAGACTCAATTGTGGTTGTGAGGGTCCAATCAGACAGGCTATTTTCTGCTTGGTATAGACTTCCGTTTGCAGCTAAAAATTGTAGTCAAATGTGAAACTGTTAAACATTTTCACATTTGATCACATTACAAATTTCATGCCATTTTATTGGGGTTTTATGTTGGCGCAAAACAGTCAGAACTTAATTAGAAAAACAAACTGGGTCTTGTGTTTACAACGAACAATCTGATAAGTGTGGCATACTTTTGAATTCACTCCTTATATATTCGTTGGTTCATGTTCAGTCAATTATTCAGGTTCTAGATGCTGTGGAACTGGAAGGATTTTTGTTACTCTCTTACTTTATTAAAAGTATTTATGATGTGTAACTATGGCAACAAAGTATTGTTTTTACAACTGGGAACATCTAATTAGCATCTCACAAACTCAAATGATGCCTGATGTGCCTTCAGTGGGATTAAAAGAGGAGCTGCAAAAGCAAATGAAGCAGATTAGCAGTGCTAGCTAACAACTGATGGTGTCATCCAGCATGTTACTGCGGAACACCGTCTCTGCTGCCCTTGCGTTGACTGTTAGCATTTAGCATGCCATGACAGTCTTTAGTCAGAGGCCTCCTCAGATTGACTGTAAGACTGACTGCTACCGGAGGTCCTTCCTGCTCACACCAGCTCTTCGATGAAATGAGTTACAATCACATTTCATTTCCCTTCGGGATAAATGAGGTATTTTTAAACTTGAATTGAACTGAAGTAGGAAATGCATTTTCACACAGGAAGTCCCGATGTCAAGAACACAATTAGCTGACAGACACACAGCAGGCTTAGCACCTCCTCTGTTAATGTTGTTTCGCCGCAATTTATATCTTCACCGAGAAGAAAATCTGTCAAGGCTCCACTTTTGGAGATGCGAGCGGCTTTGCATTACGCCCCAGTGAGATTTAGACACAATGAGCATTGAGGCATCTGGCGTTACGTAACGTCCGTAGAAATTATTTCTCCCCTCAAAGCTGCCTCTCCTCTTTGTCTGCCGCTGACTCAAAGTTCGGAGTCTATTGTAAAGCCGAAAATTGGCTGAATTCTGTCAAAAAAGAAAAAAAGGGACCAGCACATTAAATCCTCTACATGTCTACTACAACAAATCAAATGAATGGACGGCGGCCATAATTGGAGTGAGCCATCTGTGTTCTGAAAGTTACCTGCGTCCAGCAGAGAGAAGCACAAAGAAAGGAGGCCCTTTGATGGTCTTGTGCTTAGCCATTGTGACGCTTCGCCGCTTCAATTTTATGATCTCGGCGCCTGGGATGAATTTGCTATCATTAAACCGAGCCTGCCGCAACAATGCCGCAAGAAAACTGACAATAGCCAAATAACGCTCGGGAGAGAAAACGGCTTTTTTTTTTTTTTGAGTGAAAGCAAGTAATTTCAATGACTGTCAGCTTTCTGGCGCCTCATCAGAACTGAACAAATGTGTCCTTTGTCAGTTTTGTCAGTGGCTTTGTTTCCTGAATCTGTCTTCATCTGACTGATCCAAACATGTCATCTAGGTATGCCTTCATATTCATCAAGGCCCGGCTTGACACAATTTCCTCTAATACGACTGGTTGCTTTCTGGCGCTCATAAAAGAGCCGGTTATTCCCAATCCCCCGGTGGAGCCCCTTTTTTTTTAATTTTACTTATTCAATTAAAAAGAATAAAATATGAAATTAGATATTCACAGTTCTTTTCCTTTGCACACAATCCATTTTGTTCCCCACACGTTCATGTTTTATGGGATTTTCAGTCACAAGTTAATCAGGTGGAGGCGGCGGGGGTTACAGTAACCAGGGCTAAACGACCCACATTTAGCTCAAACGAGAACATGATTCTGACGCGTCTGAAGGAGAACAGGCAGCGCCAAGAGCCGGGTCCTCGGTGTTCTACAGCGGTGGCTCCCCCCGTTTCATCTCCAGGCGGCTTTTAACAAGATAAATCCTCCTCTGACAGTGACCTGAGATGAAAGTACGAGACGTAAAGCCGGGAAGAGTTCAGGGAAAGTTCTCCAGCGCCCCACCTACCCACCCACACAACCCCGCCTAAACCTCTCTCTTTAAAACCCGGCTCCCAGAGCCGAGCGGGTCGGCGGCGGAGCGTGCTGGGGCCTCTGAGTCGGGCTGGAAAAGTTCCTTCGCCTCGTTTCTAACTTTGCGCTTGATCCCATGAGAGTGGCCCTGCGGAGGTACTGAAGATGCCGGGGATTGACGGCTCTAAGCTCACCAACTCTTTGTCTCACTTGAACTTGGCCTCTTCTTTTCTTCTTTAATCTGAGGATTCGTGCATTTCTACAGCTCTATTTGGACGCAGGGCTGGTTTTCTACAGAGGGCAAAGGGGGAAGATGCTTCATGAGCAGTAAAAGTTGTTCAGTGAGGTTGAAGGAAGGAACTGCTAGTCCCTATAACGACTGATGGTTTCTAAAATAATTGTCAAATTAAAGATACAAATCGATGGTACGGCATAAAAATACTCAGCGTTCTACTGAAGTCATTGATCATTTCAGACTCAGTGTGGCAGTTCAGTGTAAAAATGTCAGGATTCAATGCTCTTTCCATTAAGAATAGGAATTAAGATTTTGCTGGAAGGAGAGAAATTATTTAAGTTTACTAATCAGACCGATTCCATACAGCAGACTTTCCAGAGCAAAACGAGTTGGGCAAACTTTTCTGAACAACTGCTCAGGGCTGATGGAACGAGGCTGCCTGTACATTACAGCCAGAATTACTCATAGACCAGAAAGATTTATAAGTCCAATTGTTTGCATTCAACCAAGAATTTTGTTTCTGGCGGAAATCAGACAGATGTCTCTCAAAAGATAAAGAAGTAATGTAAAAATTTGCATCAGTGTTGAAAAATAAATGTTTCTATTTACATTTTTAAATTGGCATGACAAAACTTAGTGATGGACTGCATTCACACCTGCCCTGTTTAATCCGCTTTAATCGAACTCTGGTTCATTTGCTTTGAAAGTCTGGTTTGTTTCGACGGGTGTGAATCGATAATCAAACTCTGACATGGGCTAAAAGATGAACTCTGGTCCGTCTTTTAGTCTGTTAAAGTGAACTCTGGCACAATTTAAATACATATGTGAACACCAAGCAGGCGGGAGATTGCTCCAAAAGCAGGAATCGAACTATAGCACAAGGCATTTTGACTAAATACAACCTAAACAAAACATGTGAGTGTAGTGCTACAGGGAGAAATGGCTCATTGTCTTTTGCAAAGACAAAAAAAAATCCTACAATTTCTAAAATCGAATACCATTCCATTTTCTTTTACATTTCATGAAGAAGTATGTTGTGCTCAGACATTTTTGTGATGTTTCCTTCAGTGGTTCTTGATGCAGCGCCCCCACAGGCAAGGGGGGTGAATGGGTTTTCCAAAGGGCTTGTCTGTTTGACGCAGTGCAGTGTGAAATCGAACAAAAGTTGCAGTTTTGGTCTGTAATCAAACTGAATCTACTGGACTATCAGAACATATGATAACATCCTTAAAGTAGAGCTCCTGCTTTTCCACATCAACAGAAGTCAGGCATTCTTTCAGAATGCCTCATGGGGCCTCTAGTCAGAGGGTTTCTGGGCACATTCCAACCTCAAGACATCGCGGGTCAGACTCAGAATCCACCTGAAGGAATATGTATCCCATCTGGCCTGGTAATGCCTTAGGGTTCCCTCAGAATTAGCCGAAGAGTAGGGTTTCTTCTGGACCCTATGGACATAAAAGTAGGGATGACCAGCTGACTAAAAGTAAGTGTGAGGCTCAGATTAAATCCCAAACACTACACCGAAATCAGTGACTCCGATATTGATCACTGACAACACCTCAACCAGGACTCCAATCCAATGTTTGGGGTAGATCAAGACAGAATTGAGATTTCAAGACTTCAAGACTTTGTGATCTTTTCTCTACCCCAATAATATCACAACCTGTTCACAACCAGTGTTGTCACAGAAACAGTAATTTAGAAGCCAAATGCCCATTTAATAATAAAAAACACTTTGCTAAAACATGTCACATCAGGTGGTCCCAGATGTTATTTCTTTATTTGCTCCTCCAGTCTTTCATAATCTGGTAAACACGTCACTGAAGTCCTTGCAATACCCAGCTGGTTCTGCTAACTGATGGCTAAAAACAAGAGAAGGAATCCAAGGCAGAGACCTTCATTGTGTGAATCATTTATAGCAGGCTGAATCTTTTAGAAGTAAAATTCTTACTGTAGGACTGCCTGTGTCAACAAGCATTGCACAATTTAAAGGAAGTTTGTGCAGAGAAAAGAACTGAGGGTTTTGATATTCCAGGCAGATCTGTTCGGTAGAAGAAATCAATGCCTGGGTTGTGGAAACTTTTTGAAATTCTTTCTCTGAGACAGACTTTGAAACCATGATTGTTATCTCAGTTTGTTCAAGGTGGCCCACAAGGTGAAGGTTTTTTTTTTTTTTTTATATCCCCCCTCACTTTGTTCAAACCGCAGCTGATGTTTTCACTAATTCTGTTGGTGAACTTGGTTTGTGAATCCCATCCAGGCTGCCACATTGTAACCCGTCTTGCCTTCCTGTTTCTCCTGCAGCTGTCTTTCAGTCAGATTTTTCTGCGTACAAACTGCATCTGACTGGATCAATGTCGGGTTCGTCATTGATGCTGATTGTTTCTGCAACCCGGGGGATTGTTGGTGCTGTGCAACACCTGAGACAGCGACTGTCAGATAAAGACTCGCCACTGACACGGCTGTACTAACTGAACATGTGTAAACAATATCCAAGAATATTTTACCTTAGCGCAGCGTATTTAACTTTGCCTCCAACTCCTCTGCTTCTTCTCTGTACAGCAATAATAACATTATTGGATCTTACAAAACGTTACGCAGATGGTTTTACTCCCCTCGGGATGGGGAATGCTTGAAACTGAATGTGATAATTTGGTTATTAATTAATGTGCCTTGATTAATTCAGGCAATAATTATTTGATGTGCTCGGGGGAGCTTGTAGAGTATTTACTCCCAGACGGTCAGTTGATGAAAATACAAGGCTAACAAAGAACGAATGTTGACAGAGCGTACCAACATCTTTATATTGAGGGCGCTTGTGAAGCTCATCAGTTAAAGTGTGAACAAGCTTCAACTATTAAACATGTTTTTCGAAATGGAATTGCATATGGCAATTTGCCATCAGCTTTAAGGAAAGTTTTTTTTGTTTGTTTGTTTTTTTTCCACCAGGCAGCTGTTGCTGGGTTGGTAGGAGGGGCGCATGAAAATCAGGAAACCCAGAACTTTGATTCTGTATTTTGTACTGTTCTGCTTGGTTCGCATGTCAAGATTTTTAAGTTGTTGGACAATTTTCAAAACTGAAGAGAGCGCGCACATGACGATAAAAAAAAAGTTAGGAATTACAGGTTTGGTCGTAGCTAAGCCACACATCAACCGACTTCACTCAGCAGCATTCAGATTTAAGACGGGAAATGTCACAAAGTTTCTCGAGACCAAATGTAAGCTGAGAGTAAGCAAGCATGGCTGACTGGGAAGACGCTATAGTGACAGTTTTTGGACTATTCTTTGCTTGCTTTAGCATGATATCACAGGTGTGGTGTTCCCAGAGGAAAAATGACAGCCTGTTTAATGTGACCAATCAGAAAGCAAGGTTAAGGAAACATGGAATTCTAAATAAAGAAGACAAAACAGATGCCCTGGTACACCAGAAAGTCCAGTGGACGTTGAAGACGTCTTTATATAGTTTTTTCTCTGTTAAACGTAATCCACAAACTGTAGCCCTGGGTTCTTTCCAGTCAGTCATCTTTATTTACACCCAGCTCACGTTTGGTCTTAAGAGGTTTTATGAGATTTCACATCTCAATGTTGGTGAGTGAAATTAGTTTGTGTGTGTTGCTACTCAACACCACACACTCTACGATCAAACCTGTTGCACCCAACATTTTTGATCTTTGTGTGCGTGTGTGTGTGTGTGGGCTCAGGTTTTGAAAATTGTCTCATAATTTTAAAATCGTGTCCCGTGAAACGGGCATTAAAGACCTGCAGTCAGTTAAAGCTAAAACTGAAAAATGTGCCAACCCTGTGAAAAACCATCCCAACATATCATCAACTCTACAGATGTCCTCTTCTCCAAACATGTACGACCTAAATTTTAAAAGGACGGCTGTGATTTGTTTCTCTTTCAAGACTTCCACATCTTTTGGTAACAGGGTTGCACATGAAGACATGAGCCATTTTTATGAATTACACACAATTAATTTGAAGAGCTGCACCGCTGTTAGCATGAATGTGCCATCCGGCGAGACCTTGTTTGCCATTATTTATACTGTGCAACATGACAGGCCCTCATTAATAGTGTTTGAGGAGTTAGATAAAAGGCTTGCTAATGAAAACATCCCTGCTGCTCCCATCAGCATATGGGGGAATGACAGCAGATCCTTTTAACCCTTCGCTCGGCGCGTCTTGGTGGGGTTGGGAAGCCGTGGGATTTATGGGTCGGCTCCCTGGAGCTGATCTTTCCGGCTGGCCGCCTTTTTGTTTCCCCCACAGACACAGCGGTAAGGGGTGACACTGGAGTGGACACCAGGCTGCCAGGATGCCACATTAATGACCGCTCATTTCCACCGAGCCGCCTCCTAATGAGAGCAGCAGGCTCTTATTAGGAGAGCCGTGTGCGAAGTACCTGTGGGGTTTGGCATAATAACAGGACACCTCAATAACATTCCAAATGAAGACAGGAAATCAAATTGGGTTCCTGAAAATATTTTCTCGTCTAACCCAATCTCGTAAGATGTGATTCACCACTACTTGTAAAAATGATAGAGTCTTTCAGAGCTCTGCTGCACCTCACCGCCCTCTCTTGTAGCCACACTCACATTCTGGGCCGGGCTACATAATAAAAACAACGGCTTAGCATAAACTAGAATGGTTTTTGTTTTGGAGAACATGTGGATTAAAGTGATTAACACTAGACCATGTTCCGTATCTTTATTGTATACATGATGTGTAAAAGAACAAGAGATGCTTTGCTACTAAATGTCAAAACTACAACAACTAGATATCAAGGTCAGGAAAAAGTTTGACTTAAAAAATAAATAACAAGGGAGAGGGAGGGAGGTCTGTTACACTAGCTTGACTTTAACAACCTCAACATGTAGATGTGCTGTGGAATTTGGTGTTTAGGTTGAGTTAAAGAAATTTAATAAGGGCGATCCAGAGGCCAACTCTGACAGATCATCAGTAGAGCAGGTGCTTCAATTAGCTAGTCAGCCACTGCTGTGTTCAGACAGCACTTATTAATAATCACAAAATAAAAAGAGTCTGAACATGTAATACTGTAACAGACTGAATGTTTGCATGTTTATTGGTGTTGAATGCTGTTGTCAGTCAGTTGCTACGGCAACGTGTCTGTGTGTAGCGTAGCCGACGCAGGGAGTGAGAAAAAAGAAGAATCGGAGTGGTTTTGGATTGTTCTTAAATGGTTTTCCTGCGTAATTCTTCCCCTTTGCCGTGGCACACTGCGCCAAATTAATAATACTTAATCTGTAGCAGTGCAGATATGGATGGCAAGTAAAAGAATAATCTTTTTGTTCTACAGCATTGTTGCGCATGTGCAAAATTTCCAAATGTAAAGAATAATATGCAACGTGTCCATAAGGAAACTACGTTTGTGTTTTTCATAGTCCTTTATTAGAAGGAACAACATTCAAGGTAAAGGTTTTCAAGTGAGGAAGATTTACCATCCAGCTGTAGAAGCTAGGAAATATTTTTCTCTTTGTTCATCAGCGTATCAGAACCTTCGCCAGCCAAAAGCCTGAAATAATCAGCACAGAGTTGTGAAAAATTATTGTTGGCAAACTGATTCCTGGATGTGAAAACCTCACTGAGCTCCGGCTGCTGCTGTAACTTCATAAACTGGCTCCCAGCAGCAGCTTATGGAACCGTCAAACACTCTCCAGAGGAAAAAAGGAGCCGTTAATCTGAAATGCAGTTCCTCTGCTACTGCATTTCAGTTGACTTTGAAATTGTGCAAATTGGAATTCTGGGAAAAAAACAAATCTGCCTAATTGAAACACAATAATTTAACTTATTCTAGAGCATTCAATGCTCAAGTTGCTGCTGTTTCAAATGTAATAACACATTTGTTAATGAATTATTACATGAACAAGTGTATTCACGTGTGATTTTAGTTGCATTTCTTGTTCAATGGAAACACAGCGATTGTGAAATTGTGGTTTTATTTCTTTTGACATTAGCGGCTTACCGACTAAGATTTGCACACATTTGTACTGGAAGTGCAGCTATAGAGTAGCTGTTGTCCTAGTTACCATGAACATAGAAGAACATTCTTGCTTTAGACTTTTTTGTGTGTAATGGAGCTTTCTTGCCTAAAACTAATTACACGTTGATGTTCTGAAGCAGAACTTTGCATACTTGCCCAGATTTTAAAGATCCTTCTCCATATTTGCAAATTTGTGATTCAGATGGTGTGGATTATTAGCCTGTGTGACCTTTGTGCCACAGAGGTCACACGTTTTTTAATTTCTATATCTCTAACACATCCTGACTAGGCTGTTTGTACAAAATAAGTCAGATCATTTCTGACTCAAAGTGTTTGAGTTTGAAATGATTTGGTGTAGACCTGTAATCTGTTGTGTGTGTGGCAGCAATACAAGTCAGAAAAATGTTGTAATTATCAGGTCCAGTTTATTTCCACATCTGAGTCAGGATGCATCAGAGACGGTTCACAATAGAGGGGTCAATATGCAGATTCCCGAGTGCCTACAACCGAATATTAGTCATTGGTTCATTATCATTTCAAGGAGCCAGTTAGTCATTATCTACTGATTCGGACCGACTCCTACAGACTGCATCATGGGTAAATCAAACACTGGTTTTAGAAGTCAAGTCATACGAGTTCTAACAGAGAACAGAACACAGTGACCGGGGATGAGGCACTGCGGCGTTTGGACCTCCTTCCTGGAAAGACAGAATGTTTGGCTTGCCGGCTCGGAAGCTGCAACTATCGACTCCATGATGCCGTCAGAGGGAGCAGGTGTCAAAATGAGAGTCTCTCTGGTCTCAGCGGCGCTCTCCAGCAGAACCAGAGGGCAGGCTCCGTCCTACCCTCTTCATCACTTCGGGAGGAGGAAGGAACTGAACCAGCTGTTGGCTGGAGAAGACCATTTTCTCGACTGGAACTGTCGCCGCGGCGCGGCTGTGTGTTTGATCTGTGCGATCACGCTAGCAATGGAAAGTGTCTGGCCAAAGTCACAGATGGTGTTTGGAGCCGCAGGCACATGGCTGTCACACAGGCTCAAGGAGCCTCCCCGCTTCCACCGCATCTTTATTGTCAATAAAAAAAATAAAAAAGAAGACATCACAGACAGTCATCTACAGCTATGAGAAAAACTAAAGACAAGAGCCTGTTTCTTAACATGCCTGGATATTAACTATATTTTATAAGGACAGTATAATGCGTTTTCCTGCCACGTAGTTCCATTTTATAGCAAAATCAAGAAACTGAGTTTTTATAGCTCGGTTGTTATAAAAATACTACATATATATCAATTGACTTCAAAGAAATTTGACTTTGTAATTTGACACCTTAAAATTGGGCCTCTGTCTCTTTAAGAAACTCCTGTTCTTTCTGAATCTCAGCAGATGAGCGGGTTTGCTAATTGCTTCTGCTCTGTGAGGCAGAAGCTGGAAACTGCAGCTTTGAGGAGGAGCTGCGACTCGAAGGCGGAGCTAGGTCCGGCTGAATGGTTGCCGTGGAGATTAAAGGATTTCTCAAACATGAAAGAATCACAGCAACACTCCAGGTATGTTTTTGATAAAGGAATAACATTATAGCATAATGGAAATTTAAAATATCTCAGTTTGACATAATATTGCTCCTTTAGTCTAACCTGAGAAATTCAAGTCGTCTAAATAAAACAATTTTGTAAAATTCCTTTTCACAAAAGCTATTGTCATTCGTTGGAAGAAAGATGATAAAGTGAAAATAAAAAATGGAATCTTATAAAAATGACCATTTTTAACATAAATTATTAATGGGCCTCTGTCTCTTTAAGAAACACCATTTAAAAACAGGTTACACTTAGAAAAACTTATTTGCCATGCTCTCCTTAATGATTCGCTGCCAGTGAAGTTCATCAAGCTGCTATGCTCCTCCAGCTAGCATGGCAAACGCAGGATGGACAGGAAAATGACCAAAGGATCCATCCAGCAGCCCTGCTGTGGAGGACACTGCTGAAAGAAAAGAAAAAAATCATGCCTGACTAGTGTCAGAAGGTAGGAAGTAGCATTAATGCTAAATGAATGTAATAATTATTGAATGGTGAACAAAGTGAGAAAAAACATTCTAAAAGTGTTTCTGTAAGTTGGTATTTTGTGGCAGGCGGTCCCCAGCCAGAGGTCCATGCTGTTTGGGGGCCAGCGATAAATCCTGCTCTGTGATAATTGTGGCCTGGCTTAATGATATGTGAATTGTCAGTCCTAAAGGCCTGACTTGTTGTTTTCATCTGCTCAAGTGTGTTTTTAGAAGGACACCATGAATGCCTGATAAAACGAACAAAAGTCAATTCATGCCTTTTAATTCAATAAATGTTCTACAGATGCAAACCCTTCCCTGTCCTTTAGCTCGCCTCACGATCTTTATGCACTGAGGGTTTTTTTTTTTATTTGGCTTTTATCACACGTTCTGCCACTGAGAGGGACAGAAAGTCAAGAGGGTTCAATAGGCATAGTGGGACCTCACAGAAACCAATTATACACAGGCTCCAAAGCCTTTATTTCTTCACTGCAGCTTTGAATGTTTTAGATATTCCATGATGAATTACCACATCCAAATGAGAGAGAGAGAGAGGGAGGGAGAGAGAAAATCCAGGAGGATTTCTATGCCTTGATTCCCTGAGGGCGCTCAGTGTGTTGGTGGATCAGTGTACGTTTCTCTGGCAAGCATATCTCCTCTCCTCCGCCCACGCCCGTCTCTTAAAGCGAATCGAGTCCCAGCGGAGGAGTTCCTTCATCCAGCCAGAGCGCGCGCGCTCTCATGTACCACACACCTCCTCTTAATTAAACAATGGCAGCAAGCGCTGAAAATGTTGGTTTGAGACTGTGGAGGCCATGTGAGAGAAAGTATGAAAAAGCCAACGTTGATCCCTGAATCATAGCTAGAGCAAAAGAACCTGTGTTGAAATGTGACCTCCTGCTGCTTTTTTTATGTTGCTCTGGTTGTAACATTGCATGTGATATTTTGTCCTGTTGTGTCCAGGTTTCAAACATCTGACACTTTACAGGATATTAAAGGAAAGAAAAAAAAAGAAAATAGCAGAGACCTTAAAGAATTTAATAAATACAAAAAACATACATAACATAAAATGTTAAAATATGCAAATTTGTTTCTGCCTTTAGATTGAAGTTGAACTTTTTTTATATCACATCCCATTCAAATCTCGTCTTCCATCTCAAACAGTTCATTAGTCCAAATCGTTGACGTAAACCAAAATGTTTTTAGTCTTGATTTAAAGGAGCAGCTTCTGCACATCTCAGGGAGCCGATGAGCATAGCAGCTGAATGTTGCCTCCACCCGGTTTAATTCTGGTTCTGGGAACACTGAGTACATCTCTGAAGACCTGAGGGATCTACATGGATCAAACTTGAAAAGAAACTCAGAAATATAATTCAGGCCAAGACAAAAAGAGAGCCGGTGAAGTGAGTTAAAAGCCGAGTCAACGTGAAATGATCCACTTTCCTGATGTCGGTCAGGACTCTGACCTGCATTTTACACGAGCTGCACTTGCATCGAGACTAGTAAAGACATCCTTACAATAATCTAACCTACAGAAAATAAAGACTAGCAGCAGGTTTTTATGGCTTCTTTTCGACAGGAAAGCGTTTATTCTGTGGTGTGTGGTTCATGGTCGTGTTCCTATTACTGAAATATGATCTGAACATCCAAAACCTTGTTTGGACCACTGTGGTTCAGATAGCTTATGCTTTTACAAAACTGGTGGCTCCGCCGGGATGACAACCCCCCCAACACATCAGAGTATCTTTTAAATTGAAAGCTGTAGAGATTCTGTTAATAATTGTCAGACATTGAGTCAGAATAATGCTAGGAGCTTCTTTACAGCTATAGAAGAGTGATGGGGTATTTTAGCCTATAAAATGAACCACACAAAGATCATGAGTTTTATTGCCTTCCTTTGCAAAGGGAGAGATCGCTGGAACCTCAAACCACTCGGGGCCAAAGATCAGTGAGCTCTGACTCCCTCACAAAAGGGTGGGCAGTTCATTGAGAGAAAAGTGAAACTCTGTTGGAGTGGATAATTCCATTCGACCCATCCCCATCTGGTGAGCAAAGAAAACAAAACAGAACTTGGGAAAAAGTCAAAACTAGTTAAAGTGTATGCCCTGTGCACAGCAGTTATATTTTGAACATTCTTGATCGTACAAACATAAAAGATAAAATAAACAAAATGATAAGAAATAAAACCTTAAAATTTCCAACAAAGAGGGTATTGTAGTTTGCAACCTTCTAAGGCAGCTGACATGAAAGACTAAATCATGATAAAGTTGGAGCTGTACTACATGCCCAAAGTGGATGTGGGTGAATCGCTGTAGTCTAAACCAGCGGTCCTCAAATCCAGGCCTAGAGGTCCAGAGTCCTGGACCGTTAGATGTGACCCTGTTCCAGCACACCTGAACCAAATGGCTGAAGGGGCTCCTCAGTGCAGTCATGTTCTCCAGAGTCCTGCTACCGACCTCACGATTTGACTCGGGTGTGTCGAAGCAAAGATATATCTAAACTTGCCGACCACAGACCCTCTCGCCCTGGGTTTTGTTTTACTTTGCTGTAAAAACACAAACATGCTGTTATTATCCAATTCAGAGAGGAAATAGAACTGCAAACTTTTTCATTGCCCCCTCTCTCAATTTTTGATTGTATTATCCTAAATATACAATAACTTGGTGTTATTTGTCATGTTGGGGCCTTTATTAGAACTATGTTATTGCTATGCTTATGATGTAATTAACTTTGCACATTCAACAATTGGACTTGAAGGGTAAGGTGCACAAACACCAGCAACATAATTAAAAACTCATGACGTCTCATCTGATATTTAATAAAATGGAAACATAATAAGAAATAAATTGATTTAGGTATTGATACATAGCAGCAGAATAATTTGCGTGTTATTGGGAAGCATGAAGAACTGAGTGAGCCACTTCATCATTTTTATTTGCTTAATAATCCTGTGCTGCTGTTTTAATTGGTTTTCACCCAAAGGGGGGAAGTGATGCTTCATTAATGGTTGGTATACTCATAGCAATATATAAGAGCATTATGAGTCAATACATTAAAACATTTTACAAAACTGATAGATTTACAAATGTATATTTCCATAACGCCACAATAATAAGCCAGATAATTGTTTTCTCGGTTTGTCATACATGAAGTTTAGATATATTTGCACAATCAGAACATTTATGATGTATTTACATTCCTTGTTTCTTTTTTTAACAATTGTCTTTTAAGTTGTATGTGATGGCTCAAACATTGTAAGGTCCCTTTCCAAAGCTCCTCATGACAGTTGGCTGGAGTTCTGGTCCATTCCTCCCAACAGAACCAAGAGAACTGAGTCAGATGTGCATGTTTGTAGTGCACCCCAGAAATTTTCTATGGGACTGAGATCAGAGCTTTGGATAGGCCACTCCAACACACTGAATGTACTTTGTAAGTAATCTGTTATCAGGCTTGGAATCATTGTCCATCTTGAAAACCACATTTTTACCCAAACTTCAACTGTTTTACGAACTGTTTCCATAAGACGTTCATTTGTTACGATGCCATGTGTTCTGTGAAATGCACCAGTCCCTCCTGGTGCAAAGACTGATTCTGGTACTCAAATGAGCGTTTCCCTGTTTTTCCCTCCAAATGTAACTATGATCTTTATGGCCAAATATTTCAGTTTATCTTTAATCTTCAGCACGTCTCTAAAAGTTACGATCTTTGACCCTGAGCGCACTCACAAATTGTGATGTTGTCTTTTCTATATTGCTTCCTTCTCTCTGAGTGAGAGGAAGCCGATCGACTACTTGTTTCCGTGGTTACTGAAACTGTCCTATCAACTTCAGGCAGCATCTACAGAATGCCTGTGGCTTTAGTTCTTGGATTGATCCGGAGACCTGTACATTGTCCCCAAGCTTTAACCAGACATGTAAAGGTCTGTTGTTATTTATGACATCTTGCCTGAGTTCTTGAGATTTTTCCATGATGCTACACAAAAAAAATGTCCGTTTGAGGTGCTGCCTTAAAATACATATTTCCTCATCTTATTCTACATAAATTACCGAATTCAAAGAAAGTAACACAAATTTCTCTTTCGTTAATAATTCACTTTGGTAATTCCGTCAAACCTAAAACAGGGGACGACTGCATTGTCCCCAAATCCAGATGTCCTTAATTCACTTAATTCATCTTCATGCTGCTCTGAGTTCAGCTTGTCTGTTCAGTCTGGCGTTTAAACTTGGAGGATCATTGACCATCTGCTTCTGTTTCTTCCCAGCATGAGAGCGGCCACTGACCACAAAGTTCCCATCAGCGTTTGTAAGATAAAGCTTGGCACATGAATTATCAATGGTCATGAATACGAGTTTCTTTTCCATCAGATCAAACATTTCACAACCACAGACACAAATTTATCACTTCGGCGTGGATTCTGAGGAGGTTGCTTTTCATCTCGACAGATTATATTTTGAAATCACTGGAGGTAAATCTCTCTCTCCCTTTGATAGCAAAGCCGAACTTCTCTAGACGTCACAGTCCTAAATGCGAGGGAAAAACTGAAATGTAATTACAGAACCCATGCTCCAAAGGAGTTTCAAGTTTTCACATTTTGTTGTGTTGATTCAAGTATAATTTGCGGCAAGTTTACAGTTTCGCAACCTCCCCTCCCCTCACCCGTCTGCTGTGGACCTGGGGCACCTACAGTTACTTTATGTGCAAATCACGTGACTGCTAGAGGATTTTATTTCAGGGGTATCAGAGTAAAGTCATACAATGAGGTTTCTTTGGATGCAAAGTGACAAAATGTAAAAAAAAAAAAAAACTCAGAACTGACTCCTTTCTCTATTGATTTATTCTTTCACATCAACGCAACTTCTCTTTATGGGAAAGGCGAAAAATAAAAGAGTTTTGATCTCCATATGACATGTGTCCAATCAATTAGTTGTAGCCTAATTGATTTGCAAAAGGGCCATTCCTCTTGGCCCCTGGGCAGAGAGTTTAATTGTTCAGCAAGTGGGTTTGGAGCAGAACCAGATGACTTAATTAATTCAGTTTCTCCAAAACTAATTGTAGCCAAAATCTGACAAATCAACCCCAACCCAAAAAAAATCTTTGAGACATGCGACGCAGCGGAATAAACTGATTTTACATCCCTGAGTTGTTCAGCAGATATTAAAGATCAAAGCTGACCACACTGTTCCGTTCCTCTGTTCTATTTACGAGAAGGAAACCGAGACCCAATATCTTGTAACACTGCAGAAAACGCAGAAAATGTGAATCAGAATCAGCACTTTTAAAAAGTCACCTACAGCTGACTTTGACCTGACGAACAGACATCAATCCTCCCCGTCACAGGCTTTGGTGTTGAAATCACCTGAAGGTAAATAAAGTGCAAACATCCAGAAGCGCTCTCTCGTGGTCCATGTTCCATCATTGTGCTTTATTTACAACAGGGGAAAATATCATGTTATACGTGAAAAAGATTTGCTAGTGGAACCAGAGCTTCTTCATCAACATTAAAGAATTACTGGCTTAAAACAAGCTCTTATATCTTGCTGAATTGTTACTTGTTAGTTTTGTCTTGTTTCAAGTGTATTGAGATGATTGCAGAAGAAGCTGGACACAAATACTTGGTGAAATTTTGTTTTTGCAGTGTACTTGAAACAACTTTGAGATACAATGGTGCAATAGGGCCAAAAAAAAAGAAGAAAATTTTTCAAAAAATGTCTAATCTTGAGATTCAGAAATGTTCCAGGAAAAAAAAAAAAAAAAAAAAAAAAAAATCAAGGAAATTTCTGAGTTTGAAATGTCAAAAATCTGCTAAAAAAAAATCTCTTGAAATTTAAAAATTAAAAATGATCACATCAATCTTAATTTTTGAGTTTCAAAAGTTGAACATTTCTGATTCTTGAAACTCAGAAATTTTAAGATTAATCTCATAAAGTTTAGAGAAACATTTTTTTTAATTGTTTTTGGTGGAAATGTAATCATTTTTTTACTCTACATTGGCCCTCTTTTGAGATGCTTGTTTATATATTAAAAAATTCCGTCAAGTGCATCAAATTTCCCTTGTTTTAAACGGCGTTAGGACGCTGCCTGACGCTGTACAAAAAAGTCTGAAATCTCCTCCTGGCTCTCAAGAGTTCACCAACCCAAACACGACCTTAAAACCCCCACATTTGGTACAGAACAGAAAAGTAAGGACGACATTTCAATGCAAACTCCAGCCAGGCTCGAAAGCAAATAAACCAAAAGGAGAGAAAAAGTGAAGCGTAAGGAGAGCCGACTGAAGGTTAAAAAGTCACCGGTAACAAGGCGGTGATGTATCACTGCGCCTCTACCTGCAGCGGGCCCTCAGAGAGCCGCCGTCCGCCATCACCTGATTGTTTTTCACCTTGTTTACAGCTGCACCGCCTCCGTCTCCCTGCGCGCGCGGACCCGTCTCATTGAGTCCGTCTCAACGAGGCATTCGGGCGAGAGGGAAAGCGCGCGCGAGACGGGCGGGAGGCAGGTAAACACGGGGACAGGTGAGGAAAGACGGTTCGAAAACACACGCGTGAAGTCATGCGGCGCCGGCTAAATGTGTCCTGACGTGGAACGAGCTGGTGTTTAGTGTGGAAATGAGCGCGAGCGTGTTCGTCCGCGTGAAGCGGCGCCGCTGGAGAAGGACGGAGTAACACCCGGTAGGAGATGTCGAGCTGCTTTAGATTAGGAGTGATGTCTCCGAGAAGCAAATTGTCGAATCAAGGCTTCATTATTTTCCACTTGTTTGCACAAACACACGCGCGCGCACACATGCAGTCATTATTAGCATTAGAAATGCATCTAGCAAAGCTTTTCTGACAGCTTTTCTAGCGGTTTGAAAACCAGGGATCCTGTTGTGAAATCTGAAGATCTGACACTGGGATCAAGTCTTCCACTCAAACTGCTGCTTCTTCTTCTTCTTTTTTTTTTTTTAATCAAAAAGTATAAAATCCACATTCAGTTTGGCCATTGAGATTTTTATTATTTTTTTAATATATATAGATTTTTGGCCTTACCTACAGTAACATAGCAGCCTTGGCTTGCTCTGGATTGCACCTCTCATCCACATGCAAATGGCAGGTTTCAGACATTATTCATCTCAAACTGCCATGCTTTTCCAGTTTTCTCTTTTTTAAATGTAAAATGTCTGAATGCATGAATAAAAACCAGAAAACCCACAAATGCTAAACTGTAGATGGATGGATGCTGAACCAAAATGGAAACAGATGACAGATGGAGGGATGGAAGGACAAACAGATTGGATGGATGATAGATAAAATACAAACTGGATGGATGTATGGATGGATGGTCAGAGATAACATTTTTTAGTCATATCTCTTTTGTCTGATGGTATTTTAATCAGAAACTGTGACTCGGTCAGCCTGGAGATCAGTCCTCCAGGCTGACTGATCTCAGTGGCAAGAACTCAAACTAAGCAGTAAAATGCAGGATGGAACAACATGGACGCCTTTGCTACATACAGACACTTGGACTCAAAGCAAGTGGGGTTTAAACGTAAAGTCCATCATCAGAAATCAGCCGTAGCGCACGGCCTTCCACGCGGTCACGAAAGTAGGACGAGGAGGTTTGCGTTCACAAAGCAGTGACTTGTCACATCTTGGTTTTGGCCTGAGACAGACAGCAGAGACGTCTGCAGTGACAGCTGATCCTCCCCTCGCCACACGCCGCGGACGGCGCAGAGCGAATCATCGATCTGTGCCCGCTCCCCCACCCTACAGACCCCCGCTCACCGGCGCAGCCGCTCACGATTAGCTCGTCACTCTCAGCATTTCTGGAGCAGAACTAATCAGGCTGGAGGAGAGGAGAGGCTAGCCCCAGCGCTAGCCATGCGTGACTTGTCTCGCCGATGTATGCAAGAGGCGAGGAGAGGCACGGCTGAATTGGATTTTATCCGCGCAGACTCCCCGCCGCCGGTCCCTGCTGCACTTAAGAGACACCTGGAGTTCATCTGTCTTGTTTGTAATTGATCAGCGAGAGTGACAGACTGCGGGAGGAGCTGATTATGTCGTAATTAGTCGGTTCAGACTGCAGTCTGTTAGGCACCGACTGCGAAGGCCGTGGCGGTGAAAAAAAAAAAAAAAAAATCTCCCTTGATTATTAATATTCTAATTCAGATTTTATTGCAACACAAGTGCAACAGAATAATGTTGAAATATGAATAAAAACAAGCGACGCGTCTGTGGAAGCACCTGTAAACATCTCTAAGGTCATCAATCACTAACAGCTGCTGCAGAAACAGACACTCATCCACGTAACATGCATTATTTAGCCTTTTTCTCTTCTTACAATTAGACGTGTGCGACCAAACACGATGTTTTGTACCATGCCATTATTCATTTATGAAGAATGAAGACGAATGGCAGAGCAGGTCAGTGAAAAACGTATAAATAAGAGAGTAAGCTGAAACGCTTGACACGCTTAGAACTCTGAGGTCCGTCTCTACCAGCGGTGAAGATTTTTAGATTTAAAGTTTAGTCACTAGGAAAGTTTGCTATGTCAGAACTTATTCTGCAAATGGGATCCCATCTCCGCTTTAGCGCATCGACTCTTTTTTCCGAAAAAAACCACAAAACTCCTACGGCAAGAGTGAAACCTTTTTGTGAAAATTCTCAAACGTTGCCGTCGCCATCAACCTTTTCTAATGCCGTATGTCAAAATTCTCATAAACAATGTTGACGCAAGCACAGCTAATTAAGTTATTCATTAGCTGGTTCTAACTTGAGGACGAAGGCAGCAGATGTGAAATTATTGGACAATGGAAAACTGGTATTGATAGACTACTCAATTAATGCTTTAAGATGGAAACTGAAAGCATTGAAGAAGACGGAGCGCCATGATTCTAAAGAATAGACAAAATGCTGATCAAAGAAGGTCTGCAGTTACCTGTTGGCACTGTAACAATTAGAAGATTACTATGTGAAGCCAAGCCATCAACAAAGTTCTGATGACTAAAAAGATGTTGGACTAAAGAGAAATGATGCAACATTCTGTGGACTGATGAAAGAAAGATTGATCTTTTTTTGGTTGAGGCACCTCAGAAGCTCTGCAAACACCAAAATCAAGCCACAGGACATTTTAAAGCATGGTGGCTTATGGCACTGGACATGTTTATCACATAGCAGAGCTCATGGATTCATGAGAATACCAGAGATCCCCTTGAAATGTGTTTCATAGAGATAACTACCCATAACACACAGCGTCTTGGTTACATCAACAAAGTTAAAGTTCTATTGACCAGCGAACTGACTGGCAAACAGACTCCAAAACACCCTGCGTATCCCAGGACCCTGCAGGGATACACAACTATAGTCAGAGGATGGATGGAAGAATTGTGCAACATGGTGGTAGAAGTGGGTCAAGGCCAGGCAATACAAATGTGAAGCAGTTCTCAGAAACAGACGATGTAAAACCAAAATATTAACTTGGTGCACAAACTGAAAAGTCCTTGATACTCCAGCATCACTGTGAATCACTAAGGCTCTTTTTCCATGAGACTGCTGTCTGGAAGCTGCCGGTATTTTGTGATGTGGACTGAGGAAAAGTTCCAGGTTTACAGGAAACCACCAAGTCGCTCGAACCCACTGTAGTTGTCATGCCAGGCCACTGTCTGGCGCTGCGGCTTCAGCATGTTGTCTGAACACACATTTTAATCTTTAGCTTCCACCTCATTTAGAAAACAGTAACCCGTCCCCAATAAACCACGTAACACGTATTCCTTATCAGACGTGTTAAACTGAAAAAGTTAACTCCTGACACGTTTCAATCCGAGAGCTGCTTTCAAAAAGTGCTGGTGTGAGAGATTCAGAGACATGTAAACCAGGGGCGGGATTGCAGCAAAAATGTTCCGGTTTCACTGAAGGTAATATTCCTTCATCCTCACTGAAGATTAAAAAGAAAAGTGATGTCATCTTTTGCTTTGGAGCACAATGTGGAGAGGTCCTAATTCATTTGAGTGTACTGACATAAACGGTGTAGTCACTTTTCTAAACACTAAACTATAATTCTAGGTCCAAGCTTTGACTAGACCATCCAAAATCATGAACAAACTTTAAACCATCACAGCTCTCACTCTCCTGCTGGAAGGTGATCAGGGATTAAATGTTTTGCTGCCTCTAAAAATCTTCTGTATTTAGCTTTAGCCATTTTTTAAATAAATGATGACTTGCTTTCCTGCTCCTCTTAAAATAAAACCTTCACCATAGTCCAGTGCCTCAAAAAGAAAAAAAGAGATGAATACATTTTCTCTTTGGGCCAGATTAGTTTGACCAGAAGTGTTTAAGTGCCAGAGTTAGAACATAAACAAAGGAACTGCATCAGGCTACAACAAGAACGTTTCTTATCATAATGAGTTTTCTATCTCGCTTTAACAAGAAACTTTGATGTAAAACTTCCTATAACGAAGTTTATAGATCTCATTAAAGACAAAAAATGTTGCAGTTTAAACGAGGTTATAACGGTGAAACGGCGACACCTCGTCTTGTTTGAGTCGTTTAGATGAGTCAGAGGGAACCGCTTTATGCCTTTTCAAGAAGTCATAATCCGTCAGAAGAACGTTTGTTTTTTTTAGGTCATTATTACGAGAAAGTTTCTCATTTCAACAAGATACTAATGCTATGATTACTGCCGTGCTCTGGCAGTGAAATACTACATAAACTGCAACAGTTTGTCATTAATCCTCCGTGGAAAGCTGTTCCTGCTCACTGTCTCTATCCCAGATAAAGGCTGAAAACTGGAACAGTATGAAATGTTGGAAGTCATGTAACAGTAGTTTGTTCTCACATGTGAAATTTTTGGAACATTTTTTGGATAAATAAGGCCACTAGTGCGAAAAAATAAAATAAAAAAAATTTTCAAAGTAGTCCAAAAGATTTTTGTTTAATAAATGTGTTTTATAATCATTATACTTTATATAAAACTCATAGGCCTACCAGTTGTGTTGAACCGTGTTAATATTTGGAGATTTTTATGAAAACTTTAGTATTAGAAATACTAAAGGATTAGTTGGTCTGCAACTACAGTTATTTTAGTTATCAATGAATCTATTGATTGTGACAAATTAATTAATTAATCAGATTAAAAATGGCGCATTCTACAGATTTCTCATTTTACAACACAAGCCTATTTTTTATACAATATAATAAATACATTAAAAGATGCACATAAACTAATAAGTCAATTCATTTTGAAATAAGATAAATAAAGCTTTCCTTTAGTATATGTGAACCGAGTGAAGCTAAAACTATAACACTTGAGTTTTAGCTTAAACATATTTACAGACAAAAATGTTTTTATCCTAAATGTAAAATGTTTATATTTTTTTGTACAGTTTCGGCTTAATTACTGCTCAGAGTGTGTTTGTTTTTTGTTTTCACCATATGGCTTTTTGAGTATGAATACTCCAGTTAATGATTAATCGATTACTAAATTGGCTGACAATTATTTCCGTAATCGATTAATCAAGATTAATCGTTTCAGCCCAAGAACAAGTTTCAGACTGAAGTAACTTGCTGGTTTAATATTAAACTGACCATTCAGTTCATACCTGGACAGGCCACCATTACCGGCTCAACCCAGAGGCCCTCGGGCTTCTAGATCCGTGACACACATTGTGACTTTTTGTGTTAAATGTCCTATATTCATAAAATATACTTTCTTTCTCTGAGGTAAAAAGAAAACAAATTGCACTTTTAAGCTTCCCAAGTTTAGGTGGAAGACAAGACGTGGTCATCTCTTCTGCTTCGTATTTGTGCCTGAATGAAGCCGTTACTAATTTCTCTCCCTGTGAGCGGCGGAGCCCGCAAACACACGCACACACACGCACACACACACGGCAGCCGAGCCGGGTCACTTTAATGGGCTTGAAATTAAGCAAAGAGATGAGAAAAACTAACATTTGTATGTGCGCAACTATTTATGCCTTAACTGTAAAATCAGCCAAGGTGAGGTGAGAACTCGTGCATTAACACCCGATTCAATGAGTCAGTCTGACACAGAGACGTGGCAGCAACAAGGCTGCCAGTTCAGCTGCAGGGGGAAAGTTTCCCTTTCACATAACCACTTTACTCTATGCAAACATTTTTCTTCGGAAATTAATTCAGTGCTGCAAATTTAGCAGCATAAAATATTCACATTATTTTAATATTTCAGTGCAAATAATGAGGGCTCTTGACCTATGAAATTTAAATTTAATCAGCACATGCAGAATTTATTAGCTGCATTTTTCCTATATCTGTCCAGGAAATTTTTAGTGGTAATACAGAATCCTCGCAAAGCACACTGTAATGAAATCTCTGTCCCTTAATAATGCATGAATGCGAGTGGGGGGAAAAAAAAAAAAAAAGATTACGCAGGGACAGTAACGGCGTGTTCATGCACAAATAAGTCAGAGACGACTGGAAAACGTACGAAATCCAAACAGGTGTGTTCTGAGTGCTAAAGGTGGAGAAAAAGGAGCGAGCATGAAGCGTGTGACAGCTCCATCACAGAGAGCGGGCTGAAGGTCAGGCGCCCAGTAATTGCTGCACCCAGTTCTCATTTGTCTTAAACAGGGGGAGAAGGGGGGGGGGGTTGCTTTCAGATATCAGCTGCAGGTGAAAAGGTGCTTGGCGGGCCGTCATCCTCAGTCACCTTCATCCCTGCAGACATCAGCACCATGAAGGAGGGGAGGGGGTGCATGGAGAGCCGGGGCCATATACTCACAGGGGCAAGTCCCAGCTTTGGAGTAAATAAAATGTTCCACACATTTTTAACATTTCAACTCACAAAGCCAATGACGTCAAGTATGAAAGGATTTGAGTTTGTAGGCTTGAAGTGCAGCTTCACCTGAAACGTTACAAAACAGCAAAGTATGTCATCGCTTTAGAATTTATCCAGAAATGATTTTAGGGGAAGGCAAGTGCACCAAACATTTTCAAAGCTAGTAAAAGCTAAACAATGGCAAAAAAAAAAAAAAAAAAAAAAAGTGTTCCGCTATTAACACATTAGCGGATTAAGAGAAGTGTGCCTGTCATTGGTGCAGAGACGCCGATTGTTTTAGAAAGCCTTCATTTCAAGGAATTCTTATACTTGAGCGATCAGAGGGTTTCTCTTTTGTTTCCTTAAAACAAGTGAAAAAATTTTCTATCCACTCTGTCCAGCAAAACTCTCCATCACTAAAGTCTGTGGAAAAGGGATTTTTTTTTGTTTCCATCTAATATTTCCTGTATTTCTGAGACTGGAAGCCAGAACGTCTTTGTTCTAGCAGACTTGCTTCAATGTGATAAATAAGTTAAGGGTGAACAGCGGTTGCCCTCATTCCTGTCAATAAACCACACTCAGCAACATGTGACCATTAAAGTTGCAAAAGTGGGAGTGGGAGAAAGTCAAAAACACAAGGAACAACTGAATTATCCACTGAGCTTACATACCTCTGTGTTCATGTTTGAACACAGAAAAGAAAATCAGGTTAAAAAAAAAACATAAGAGATTAAGTAAATTAAAAAAGGCTTTTAAGGGAAAATAGTTCATGTCGAGGCACAAGACATTAGGATGAATGAAAGACTTTTCTTTCCGCACGAGAAGCCATCTGCCGCATCTCAAGTTTATGTTCTGGAGTAAAAGCAAATACATTTAATCACTGAAAACAAGATAGAGTCTTTGTTTTATCTTAAGGACCTAAAATCACTTTTGATGAGTTCCACATCTGTGCTGTGTGATGCTATTTCCTACTGGGAATCAATCACTCCACACACCCACATATAGAAACAGAAGCAGCTACTTTCAGGGAAGCATGAAATCAAATTTTACAAACTGCAATATGCTTGGAGGAAAGTACACCGCACAGTAGTTTCTTCGTTATAATGGCTTGATTTAAACACCCTGCTACTGGAACAAAGTGTGTTTTTGAAGGTTTTCAATCAGTTGGGGAGGAAGTCTTCCCTTAAAATCTGTGGCTGAAAGCTTAGCTTCCTTGTGAAGCTAAGCTTTACATTACTGCTGTAACAGCAGTAATGTAAAGATGCATCTATACAGTCAAAGTAGAGTTTTCCATTTTATAATTTGTACTAATAAAATGATTCAGAAATTAGACAAGGTGTTACGACTCTATGACGAATGCAGAGTAATTTTGACCTGTTTTGAATTAGCCACATGCTGAACACACTGTACTAGTGGGCATTATGGGGTTGACGCGACAAATGTCAGAAAGTCATTACCCAACACACGGAAAGTGAAAGCAGCAAAAGTTGAACATTTTTTAACGTTTGTTTCATGTCGCTAGAACATGTGAGCAAGTCTACGAACTCCAAAATTCACACGCATGGATTTCACCGGGGGAAGTGAAACGATTGTCGCTCACAGCAAAAGCTGGTAATGAATGAAGAGGGAGCAGCTTTTGTCTCCTGTGTGTCAAACCCTCTAAAAGCTGAAATTTACAAATACTGCAGACCATCACTAAATACACTTATAACCACCTACTTTAAGAGTTCAAAACACCAAATATACCTTGATATTCATAATACAAGCAGTGCAAAGCAGCCAATCTAATAGCGCCGTTCATTTATCTTTGTGCTGATTGGCTGTACTCCCAAGAGTAGAAATTAACCTGTAGATGTTAGCGTCTGTGGTAGTGCTAAGACGGTTTCCTATGTGCATATTAATGCTATAACTACATATTGTGACCTATGAGGGCATCTGGAATGTTTGTACATTTTAGCTATTCGGTCAGTTTTGGTCTCAAACTCCTGCGAAACGTGTACAGATCCTCCATAAAGGGCTGGAATTCCAAGATTAATGTAACTCCATGCTATAGGTAAGTAAGTCAGCATCCATCACATGGGAAAATACTGAATCGTTTGTATTTTATATATTTGACTTGGACGTCGTTAAAATGTCTTGGACACATCTCTGCTGTCACAACCTTAAGTTAGAAGTGACAGACTTCAGAGAACTTCCATTGTCTGCTAGTTGAGAGACAAGAGGCTAAAAGTGTGTGTAGACGAACTTTACAAGGAAAAGAAAAAAAAAAAATTGATGTTAGAAATACAACATTATGGTTGTACAATAAATTGTCAGTTTAGGAATAACATAAAGGATCTATAAACCTGACGTTAACAGTCAAAGTCTGTGGGGCACAGCAGCTTTTTACAACTGGATTTTAAAGCTTGAACAACACGCTTGCATTCAGACTGATGGACGTGCATGCTCGACTCGACGCGCCTATCATCTCATCACCATCTTGCAGAACATTGCTGTCCCTTGAGGGCCCCCCCCCGGCCATGGAGAGGAGAGGTCAACCGAGCAACCGTGGATAAAATCAAAATGTTCAGTCAACATCCCAGCCAACAGACACGCCTAGATGACAGCTCATAGCTGAAATCTTAGGAAGTAAGTTTGTCCTCAGCTGGGGAGATAATATTGATCCAACCTGGAACACAAAAGGTCTTCCAGCGGCCGGCGAGGAAGGACCATACAAACGATATCAACTCGTTTGCTATTTTTTAAACCTAGTGAAGGCAATCTGATTGGTTCTACTTAAAGAATACATTCTAGGAAGAGGAACAAAGCTACAACCGTGCGACAAGGCAGAAAAACAACTTTGGGCAATAAAAGAGGCTATGTGATTATGGGTAAACAAATTGGCTTAAGCCTTAATTTCAAGGGAAAAGACAGATAAGAGATATTGATTCTTATGCATCTTTCACCTGCAATCAGATACTGTACAAATTACCTTTTGTCAATTTGTAATTATATAGCTGAATGATTTCCTGGCAAAGCCCTTTTACTGATGAAATGTGCTTTTTCTTGGCCGATCCCTCGGCCAGCCATGCGAGATGTAGAGACAGCTCGGACAGGCGGCGCTTGGATCTAAATATCTAAAAAAGCAGAGGCGGTTTTTCCTTCCACCTCTGAAGTGTGAATATCACGTCAATAATGCATTTCATTGGAGCTCATCAGTGTTGGTCTGGTTGTGAAGTCAGTCAGCATCGCCCATGGCGCCGGGCCGTGACCAGACGTTGGGATGTGAGGGTACTTCAGCTTCTGTTGGCAGCGGTTTTCGCTTGAAAAGGAGAAAGCTGCACAAACCCTAATGGATTTTCTTTAAATGCTTTCCTCGCTGCAATAAAAACAGAAAAATAAACAATGCTCCGTGTTGTGTAGCGTCCTGCAGACTGATGAATTCTGGTGGCGGAAAGTGAAAAGCATTCTTCCTCTCCCGCTGAGGCTTAGCTGAAATCCGAGCACTGCCCTGCTGACGGCTTCTGCTCCTTGAATACATTTTTTTTTTTTTCCTTCCAACTCTATAATGACTGCATCAGCAGACGATGGCACGGGAGAGAGAGGGAAATGGCAAAGGGGATAGTTCTCGCCTTATCTGCCACCTCCGTCTCAGGTGAATTGTGGGAGATTTACCTATTGTCATGGCAACGCAGAAATATTCCAGTCTCACTGCTCAAATATGGGCAAGATGGCTTAAGACTGCAATAAGACAATTTAATCAAATTAGCGGTATGAAGCCATTTTCATCCATCCATTTTCTATTCACCCTTCGTCCCTTAATGGGGTCGGGAGGGTTGCTGGTGCCTCTCCAGCTACGTTCCGGGTGAGAGGCGGGGTACACCCTGGACAGGTCACCAGTCTGTCGCAGGGCAACACAGAGAC